>APFE031696175.1:309467-350957 GCA_000404065.3 Pinus taeda | reverse complement strand
CAGTGATATTCCTAAGTTCGAAGGTAAGCCAGGAGAGGCCCCGTCAAACCATGTGATGACTTATCCCCTTTGGTGTGCGTCTAATTCCATTTCAAATGATTCAATTCGTTTACGACTTTTCCAGCGCACTCTAATTGGTGTTGCAACCAAGTGGTACATTGAGTTACCGCGAGCCACTTTTTATAACTTTAGTCAGTTAGCTACTTCGTTTTTAACTCATTTTCAGTTTCCAGTCAGATATGACAACGGCACGGATTATTAACTTCGTTAAAGCAATCAACGTCTACTTACATTTCAGATCATATTCATGAATGGAAACGTCGACGGCGTTTAGTGAAAGTTTTTATCCCGGATCAGATCTTAGCTGAATGGTTTGTAAAATCTTTACTGCCCAAGATCACTGAGGATGTAGCTAAGGTTGGAGTCGTTACTGAAGAGCAAGTAATTGCTCAAGCACAGTACCTTTACTTAGTTTATACTCAGTTGGGTACGTTACACGAGAAAATCCCAGACCTACCCAAACAAAATCAAATCGCTGCTGCTCCTTCAGGGTCTCATGCCGCTGATGGTATGATTGGTACGGTTAATACCAAAAGTAAGAAGAAGTCTTCCAAGAATTCTTCTCCTATAATAACCTTGCCACATTCCCTGACAGGAGATTCTTCCGTGGAACTTTCCGCCGATATTCATGTTGTAGAGTCATCTACAGCTAAATCAAAAACAGTGTTGGAGATCGCTTAGTTCTCCTTCATTAAATCAATCCCCGACAATTCTAAAGGCCTTTGATGGCCGTGGGTTTCATCCTTTTGGCATTCTACAGGATTTACCTATAGGGGTTGAAGGTAAAACCGTTAATTTAGATGTGGAGGTGGTTGATGCCCCTCTAGATTACAACCTTCTCTTGGGTCGTAGTTGGTCTTACGCTATGACAGCGGTCGTTTCATCAGTCTTTCGGCTTATAAAGTTCCCTCATAATGGAAAGATCGTAACCTTAGACCAGCTGTCTTACTTTTCATCCGACCCAGCCTCTGCTGAGAGCATTCAGCATGTTGTAAAGCGACGATCCCATATAGGATGTTGAGTTGGGCTAGTTTAAAGATTCTGTTTTACTGGGCACTTTCCTTTTCCTCTATCAATGCCCTCGTCTTCTTACTGAACCATTCATATGATTCATCAGAAACCATTGTAATGATGATCCTTGGATCATACCTTCTGAATCTGAGATAGACTCATTTGGTACTTTTATGCCTTTGAGTCTGTATGAACTTGCGTATCAGACCGTGCAGTCATTTGCCGACACAACATCAACCCAAATCGACTTAATGAATGTGGTCCATGAGGAATCACTTTCGACATCAAACTAGGATTTGATAACATTTTTTGAACTTGTTCAAACTTATGAGAAAATTCATGAAATCCTATGCGTCGATGAGTTACCATGGGAAGATCTTCATCACAGATCTTCGTTTTTACCCGAGGGAGATCATTTTGAAAATGATTTTTCATCAAATTTTACGACTGAATATGTTAAGGATGCTCAGAATCCAATGAAATATCCCAATTCCGAGTTAAACTTGGGAAATATTTCTCGAACTATTCCCCTTGACATTTCAGTTAAGCCTGGAATTATTGAAAACGTTCATATAGGTTCCTATTGTACGGAAGATGAAATTCAAACATATAAGGCCCTATTTCAAGAATTCCGCGATGTGTTTGCCTGGTCTTATGAGGAAATGCCAGGAATTGACTCTGCAATTGTAGTTCATGAAATCAAAACTTACCCGGATGCTAAACCCATCTGGCAACGTTTGCATCAGATTCACCCAAGAAAAGCTGTTGCGATTAAAGCAGAAATTGAAAAATTACTCAAAGCAGGTTTCATTTATCCGATCCCGTTAATGGATTGGGTATCGAATATTGTTCCTGTTAACAAAAAACAAGGGACAATAAGAATTTGTATCGGCTATAGGGACATTAATCGAGCCTATCCAAAGGACAATTACCCCACTCCCTATATCGATCAAATCATTGATGATTGTGCCGGCAGTGAGATTTTCTCCTTCATGGATGGTTTTTCTAGATACAATTAAATCAATATTCTACCTGCTGATCAACCAAAAATGGCATTCATTTGTCCATGGGGGACTTTTGCTTATTTCAAATTACCTTTTGGGCTCAAGAACGCGAGGCAACGTTTCAGCGGGCCATGTCTTATGCTTTTCATGATATCAAGCACATTGTGCAACCCTATCTTGATGACTTGCCTGCTCATTCATTACATCGAGCTGATCATCTCGTCTATTTAAGAGCAATATTTATGAGGTGTACGCATTATCGGATTAGGT
Source organism: Pinus taeda (assembly GCA_000404065.3). Taxonomy (NCBI): domain Eukaryota; kingdom Viridiplantae; phylum Streptophyta; class Pinopsida; order Pinales; family Pinaceae; genus Pinus; species Pinus taeda. Next base: position 348,612 of record APFE031696175.1, on the reverse strand, counting down.
TGAACCCCCACAAGTGTGTTTTCTATATTGAAACGGATCGATTACTGGGGTTTGTTGTTTCGAAAGCCGGCATTCGCGTCAATCCCTCGAAGGTTGAAGCCATTATCAAATTGCCTCCTCCTTCGAGTCTTCGCCAACTCCAAAGTTTGCAAGGGAAAGCAAAATTTTTACGTCGGTTCACCTAACTACGCTGAGATCACAAAGGGTTTTATCCGGTTGTTGAAGCAAAATACTTCATTCTTTTTGGATGAGCTAGCTGAGAATTCTTTTGATGCACTAAAACACGCGTTGTCCCATGCACCGTTGTTGCATCCTCCCAACTACAACCAGGATTACTTCTTGTATCTCGCCGCCTCCTATTCCACCATGGGAATGGTGTTAGTTCAGGAAGATGAATTCGGTACTAAACATGTGATATATTACCTTAGTCGAACATTAAATCCAACTGAGCTAAAATACTCACATGTGGAGAAATTGGCATTGGCAATTGTTCAAGTTGTCCAACATTTTCGTCATTACATTTTACTACGTAAGCCTACATTTATTTCTGATTGCAACCCTATGATCTATATTTTGACCAAGCAATTGCTGGGGGGCAAGTACTCCAAATGGATTTTCATCCTACAGGATTTCAATTTGGAGTTTGAAAAGTCTAAGTCAAAGAAATCTTTAGTTTTTGCGGAATTAATGTGTGACTTCCCGCGTGCTGACACGGAAACTGTAGCGGAGGAGCCCATTGCGGACGAATCCTTGTTTCTAATTAGCACTTTAGATCCGTGGTACTGGGATATCATCGTTTATCTCCAAACCCAATCCTTTCGGCCAGATATTTCACGATTGGAACGTCAAAAAATACGATTCTAGTCCCAACAATTCAAAATTATTGGAGATACTCTTTATCGTCGTGGGGCGGACTCTATTTTTAGACGTTGTTTGACTCATGAGGAAGCTGAAAGGGTCTTAAATGACTGTCACTCTAGAGCGTGTGGCAGTCATATGTCTGGGTATGCCACAGCCCAAAAGATATTGCATGCTGGCTATTTATGGTCGTCTATGTTTAAAGATTGTATTATTGTGGTCCGAAAATGCCACAACTGCCAAATTTTTGATCGAAAGATGCCCGCTCCACCTGCTCCTCTTCACCCTATAATTGTCGTTGGTCCTTTTTCCAAATGGGGTATCGATTTTATTACATGTAACCCTCACTCGGCCAGGGGGCATGCGTATATTATCCTTGCGGTAGATTATTTTACCAAGTGGGCCGAGGCGATGCCTACATTTGAGGCAGACAGAAAAACAGCTGCGATTTTTGTATTCAATCATATAATTGCTAGGTTTAGTGTTCCACAAGTGATTATCATTGATCATGGGCGTCATTTTCGAAACGTTATGATGATCGAACTTACAGGCCAGCTTGCCTTGCGTCACGACAGTTCAACTCCTTATTATCCACAAGCTAATGGCTTGGTTGAAGCCATGAACAAAGTTCTAGTCATCATGATCTGACGAATCATTGGGATTCATCAGTCAAATTGGCACAACATGTTATTTTCAGCGCTTTGGGCGTATCGAACCTCAGTAAAAACATCGACGGGTTTCACTCCTTTCCAACTAGTTTATGGTTTGGAAGCTGTGTTACCTATTGAGTGCGAAATCCCATCATTGCGAATGGCCATCGATTTACTTCCAGCCACTTCCAAAGAGGAAAGACGTTTGTTATACTTGGCTCAGCTAGATGAGAATCGACGCGATGCTGCATTAGCAATCGAATCTCATGCAAAACGTATTAAAGCTCAGTATGATCGAAATGTGACCCCTCGAAATTTTTCGAAAGGAGATCTAGTCTTATTGTACGATCAGGCAAATGATAAATTAGGCATTGGAAAATTTGTGCCTATGTGGCATGGTCCCTATATCGTCAAGCGAACACTAGCAAAGGGGGCCTATGAATTGGTAGACTTTGATGGGGTCTCTTTAGGTAATCCCAAAAATGGTCTTTACCTGAAGAGGTATTATGCTTAAAATGAGTGTGGAGATTTTTTTAGTTAGGTTAGTTTTTCTTCTAGCTGGTGTGTTTTAGATTAAAAAGTGTGCTTAGCTTAGAGAGAGTTTTTGTCATTATTTCCGCTTATCTTGGTTTTACTCTTGATGTCGCAGATGTCAACGCCTCTCCAAACATACATTGGTTTCGCTGATGGTGCTTGTCGTAGTACACGGAATATTTCTTCCGCATCTTGGGTTATCTATTCGCCCTTTGATGAGTTGGTATCTATGCATGGGGTAAGCCTCGGTCAAACAACAAACAACATTACAGAATATAGTTCAGTGATTGAGTTATTATCTGAATCTATTTCATTTGGTATTCGGAGTTTGATAGTGAGGTTAGATTCTGAACTCATTGTATTACAGCTTAATAGAGTATACGCCATTAGAAATCCAGTTTTATTGAGATTATTTTTTAGAGTGCGTCTCTTGAAACGTGAATTTGACTATATTGAATATCAGCATATTCCAAGATCTTTAAATACATTAGCAGATGCAATTGCTTTTCAAATGTTAAATAGACATGTGGAATAATCATACAAGTAAATTTAAAAATATTCCATAACATGTTTAACAAGATAAGCTGGTAATAATGATATCATATAATATAGGAGTGTGTCAAAATATACATCATCCTCGATCATAGGTTGAAAAACACCTTATGATCGGTAAAAATGATAAGTACAAAAAGCAAAATGTCATATGTGACTACAATAGGTGATCATCCCATAACTGGTGATGATCTCGATACGAAACCGCTGCACGGGCCGCCTTACAAAGGAACCTCCTAAAAGGTTCTGGGACCCAAATCACATAGCGTTGAAGTCGACGAGGGATGTCATCTATGCTGGTCTCTAGAATGTCCCCTGTCAGGCGCTCTAGATGGCTCTCCAACTCGGCCAAAGTCTCTGTTGATTCGTCCTGTGGGGCTGGAGCCAGTGCAACTAGTTGTTTCCTCTCGTAAGGCCGAAGAGCGGCTGGTCACCGTGGGCCCACATCTGCATTTGAAACTTTTACTATCAGTTTTGGGACGATATAAAAACAAACAAACAAAATTAAATTAGGAAAATGTTGAAAATGATTTTACCTGCATCATCCCATTGCTCTCCTGGTAGAAGAGCCATGTCTGGGTCCCCATGAAAATCAACCCCAGCATAAGGAAAGTGCTAGATAGCAAAAACCTAGTTCTCCAACCATTGGAAATACTCAGGTTTGAACCGAACGACCTCGGTCCCCTCATCGGGATGACGGGCCATAACTGCAACCCATCGCATCAGTTTGGGCTCTCAAGGAAGCCCAGCTCCAACAGTAAGGTGTTGCAGGATCAACATCGGAACCCTCTCCAGACCAAAACTCACAAATATAGCACCATACCCAAAAGTCTTTAGTTGTCCGTTTTTGGCCCTGGTCAGTTGACCTTTCACATTGGCCAACACAGCATCGCACCAGTTGAAAATGGTGCCTCGAAAGCAATCGACTTCCATCCGCATCTGGGATCCGGTGGCTATGTGTAGCGCTGCACTACCGCAGAGTCTGGTAACTGTAAACCCAATAACCGTGAGTTCAGGACGGGATATGGTTTTGATATCTATCCCTTTGTCTCAGTTCTGGACATTGCAGAACTCTAGCCGAAGGCTCTCAACAGACTGGCCACCTGCCCTGGCGCCGAATAGAGTCAAATGTTCACCCCTCCTAGGCAAACCAGTCAAACAATATATATCTGTTGGCTCGATTTTGAGCTGGTGACCACCAATAAAGAAGCACTGGTCTTGTATACTCCATCTATCAACGAGCCACTGCAAAAAGTCCACCTGAGCCCTCATGCCAGGTATGGCCCAGAATCTGTATAAGCCACATGCCTTCAATGCATCAATCGAAGGTTGATGATTCATCACGGTGAGGTCCACATCCTCATGCTCCCATTCTCGCCAATCAAGCATGATGTTTATCCTACATCCAAGTAAAAAGGCGAATTACAATGCATAAAATTGATTTCTTTAGGTAATTTTTGAGTTAGTTAGGTTTTTACAAACCTTTGCGCGGGGTACGCACCCTCTTGTTAGGGACAGTACGTGAGGTCCACATCTTGCCTTCACGGCAAGTGCGTACCCCCGACTTTTTGCCCATTGCAAAAAAGTAGGGGTACGCGAGTCCCCTGTGGTAAACCCACGGACCCCCGCGCACGGGTTTTGAAACCTAAAAACCTCCTAAAAATAAAAATCAACCCCTAAAAAACAATTTCAAACGGACAAAAATGAAGAGTAGGATGATGTGGATTACCTGGAGGAGACGGCGTTCGATTCCGACGGATGGATTTTCCGCAATCTTCACAGGAAGTTTCTGGTCAAAAGCCCTTTTTTCTCACCCAAGTCTCAAACGGTAAAAATGAATGGTAAAAAGTCCTTTTTATAAGTTTTTTGAGTAAATAAATTCCAAATTTGTTTATGTTTCACTTTAAAAAGGTGTTTTTTGCAACATTTTTACCCATTTTTAAACAGGTATGAGTAATGTTTGAGGTTTTGTTCAGGATAACGGATTTTTCAGGTGAAATCGGTCATTTTCAATGAAAAAACATTAGAGTCACCTTTAAGCTCTTTTCTGACTCCTAAAACATGAAAAGATTGCCGAGTTTTTCTTTTTAAGCTCATTAAAACGGAACTAAAAAGACGGTCCTCTTACAGCCCTTTTCTGTAAAAACACGAAAAGATTGTCGGGTTTTTGTCATTTCAAATTCAATATTAGTCATAAAATGATGTGGCATTGATCACTTTTTTACTTTTTCGGATCAGAGGCACTAATTACGAAAAGTACTCTTTGGTCGTAAAAGATCAAGTGGTTCTCTCAAGTATTATTTTATACTTTTTCGGGCTTGGGAGACACAAATTTACGAAAAAGGTCAACCCTGGAGTCTTCTTAAGTTTTTTCAGACTCTCTAAAATTGAAAAACGCTGAGTTTCTCCTATACTGGACGCGTTAAATTTCGACAGTAAAGGACCTGTTCAATTACAAACAGGAACGGACCACTCCTTCTTAGGGTTCGAATTTAAACTAAGTTGGACTCATCCAAAGGACGAGCTTATAATCAAGCATATGTTATCCTCCTCAAGCTTGTAAAAAATAAAGAGGTACTTGCCAGAAATGGTGGGGGAAAAGAGAGAAAAATGAGCCTGTTTGTCATACTTTGTAACCACTTTTGAACACGACACTTTCATTCACCTGGGTTGGCAAATCCTTTACCTAACAGTTGATAAAACCACATTGAAAGTCTTCAGCCAGTTTCTGGGTATTAACTTTGGGTCAATCGTCACCAAACCATCTGTCGTGTCGTTATGTGTTCAAGAGGTCTGTGCGAATAAGCCATTCATCTGAAAAAATATTTGTCATTCCATCTTGACCATCCTTGAGTCAGTCCTTGCAACTAAATTTCTTCAAACTTGATCTATGATGGATCACTTTCTATCGACTTCAGCTCTTTATCTAGAAAGATGATCTAGAAATCACCAATACCTTGGGATCTGCATGCCTCAATGGCAGGTTTCTCATCTTCAATGACAAGTTGCATCATTTACCTTCGATTGAAGGATTCCGTGACATGTTCGACATCGACACATCTAATCACATCTCATGGATTGTACGGAGTACTTTGAGAGCCATTGTCATTATTGGTGGTTTCTCTCACACTTGTTAACAGTTTACATCATTGATTGGTAATCAAGTGGTTTCTACCATGTTCGACTTCGACAAATTTATTCACATGGATAGAATCGTACTATTTCGGGGAGTAGAAATGAAGACCCTGGATCTAGTTTCCGCCATCCAGGCTGCGAGGAATTTTGTATTCGTTATGTTGTAGACTATTCATAAACAGATGGCTGCGTCCATACTGTGTCTACATGTGTCTATACTTATGATGTATTACAAGATCATTCCTATATCAGAGTAGTAGATAGTTTTCTACTCAGTTTTAATTTCCTAGTCAGTTTTGATTTGAGTATGGGAATGCCTACCTCAGCGATGATATGATCTCATATATATATTTTGCACTTGAATGTTTTTACAAGTTCCAACTGGGTTCTCCGCAGGATAATCCTCGAAATGATAAAGCACTTCACTCTTCTTAAATGATAAATGGAATCCTCATCTACTACAGACTTCGCACTTTAGGGGGCAATCTGTTACACAAAAATATCGTCACCATGATTATTTGCAGTCAGTATGGGTCTATCATCACCTATACTAGCCTCCTAAGCAAGTCCAGACCTTAGCTCTTCATGTCAAGCTTTGCAAAAGAGAGAAAGACTTTGAAAATCAATATTACTCTGATTCTGCACTTTCTCCTACTTTTACCTGCGGACCCGCACCCTTTGTTCATAATACCTGTGTATCTGCACGCTCTGTCTGTAAAGGGGTGGGTGCGTACCCCTGTGAAAGTCAAAAAGGCGCAAGTTTATCCTAAAAAACACACTTTTGGGTTAAATCTAGATGTTTCTAGAAGGATTTTGACGTGGATTGTTCGCTCCAAAGTGGTTCATGCATCCCAAAAGAGAAGGAGCTAATCCCTTCATAGGAGGAGCTATCCCTTTGAAGGAGGACTTTATCCCTTTGAAGGAGGACCTAGTAACTTCCCTCCATTGCACTATAAATTAAGGCATTGGGTCAGTTGCTAGAGAGGTTAGAAAATGAACTTTTTAAGGGTAAATGCTGATGGAATTGGGACTTCCTAGTTAAACTTGAAAGGAGAGATCGCATACCTTTTGGTTTCATTGGGAAGTGAGTGAAACTTGTCAAAGTAAAGGAAACTTCTTGTCGGACCCTGGGAGGAGCTTGTACAGCATCAAGGCACAGGTTGTAAATTTCTTCTTTATTTGAATTAATACAATCAGATTCATTTTTCTCAACAAATTGCCTTATGTGGTTTGTTTCATAATCTCCTTGATCATTATGATGAATATGCTTTATAATATTGGCTTTTCAGGTGCTATTTAATTGTTTGCTTATTTGTGTTTGCAGAATACACTTCAAGGAAGCTCATTTGGAGCGAGGGAGCGAGGCTACCACAAAATTGCATTGGACCCAAGGTAGGCCTAAAACACTTGTTTGCCTTTGTTTACTTGCATGTTTAGAGAAAGATAGTTTTTGATTGGCTTGCTTGTCACTAGATATCAGTAGATACTAGGAAGGTCGATCTTGTCCACAACCTCGACTCATTTCACGTGACAGGCTCTATCTGGCTCGATGCTACCTTTAGTTCAACTCGACTTCTACTCTCTATTCTCTACTATTAGCTTTTTACGTCTATATGTGTTGCGCCCTTCTTCTCTGCTTATGTCAGTTCATGGCTTTTAAACTAGCTTGTTCTTTTGACTTATTGTTTCCGCTTCCTGGCCTTCTGGTTTCCTTTCCTCTATCCATTCGAATTCCTCTGCTTTGCGTCATCATCACTGGGTAATTCCTCACAGGGAGGTGGCCACCTGTTTGCTAACGAACTAGGTGTCAGATTCCCTGAATCATACTTGAATGGTTGTTAAATCTATTTGCTTCAAGATCACCTGTGAACACAAATTGTTTGCCAACTCATCATCCATGTTGGACTTCAAATCCCCTTTCATCTTTATTTTTAACCTATCAAATCCAATCAATCATCGGGATATATCTCCACCATCGATCTAGACCCCCCAGATCCTACGGTTGTCCTTCATATCAGGCAGACAAGTCGCACGATGTTTACCCATCCGATGCGGGAAGTTTTCTCTCTCTTCCGTTAGACGTGTGTCACTTGATGTGTGGCATTGGGTGGGACTCAGTTAAAATTGCTTACTGCCTCGAAGCCTTCCGATATTCTACCGGTTTTGGGAAATCCTACGCTATGGAACCGAAACAGTTACTTTTTCGAATTTATAGCGTTTTTGGGTCTAAGCGCTTCAGGGCTTTTCTTCACTGAGGGGGACACCCTGTGATACGCAATACACGATTAGTGCTCAGCACTAATTGCGTATCAAAATCCACCTCTGTTTCCTAAATTAGCCTCCACTTTTTCCAGTTTTGTGCCATTGCGCTTTACGATGGACCAATGATCTGTGCACTTGACTGAGGGTCCTCGTTGCTTCGCTCTTGCCACAACTGCAATTGTTATGAGGATTCCTTCTAATAGCTTCGATCTTTTCTAGGACTTGAATCTTTTAGCATAATTTGAAATAGTCATGAAAACTTAGAGGGTTTTTAGGATCTAGCTCGGATCATGGCCTTCCCACTGAAAAGGATTTTGGACCACCAAAAGTTGGTTTTATTTCAAGCATCAATCAAGTGAGGGTATTGTTTCCTCGCTTGCTCAATTTCTATCCATTTCGCACTACTTAACTTTGAACCTTTGAGTTTGATCATGAGGTACTCAACATCACCTCTACATGTAGTTCTTACCTTCCTATCCAGAATTGTATCTTCCTGCAACTCATTAAGATATTCAGGTAACAGATCATCAATAGAAGGCAATTGACTCTGCTCTTCGGGATCTTCAATTAGTGAAGGTTCAAATAGTCTCAAGTTGTCTGCATTAACAACTAATTAGATGTGCATGTAAGCTGGTAGATCAAGGTGAAAAGAATTCTCACCAATTTTCTCAAGTATCTTGAAAGGTCCAAACCTTATTGGCTTCAAGTTCTTTCCTTCACCTTGCATTCTGTCTTTGCTGATATATAGCCAGACTTGGTCACCAACTTGGAAACTATGCTCCATCCGATGCTTGTCATGCCTTTCCTTGTACTTGGCTTGGCTCCTGTAATACCTATTGAATCTCTTGGATTTGTTCAATGAAGTTGGTTGCCTTGTCCACATCACTGTGTCCGTTAACTACTATGTCCTTACCAAAGATAGAATCCAAGGGAGACCTTGGTGTGAAACCAAAACAGGTCTCAAAAGGATATCTCTGTGTAGAAGAATGTTTAGCTTGGTTGTAAGCATATTGTACATAGCATAAATGTTCATCCCAAAGTTTGGGATGCTTGCTGCAATATCCTTTGAGCAACTGGATCACTATCCTATTGACCACTTATGTTTGGCCATCTGTTTGCAGATGAAAAGTTGTGCTTTTCTTCAGCCTGGTGTCCATAAATTCCCACAAACTTGACCAAAATTTCCCAAAAAATCCGGTATCTCGATCAGATATTATGGAAGTGGGTAATCCAAAATGAACCCATACATGCTGAAAGAACAACTTTGCAGTTTTTTCAGCTATAATATGTTTGTTACAAGGTATTAAAATACACATTTTGTTGAACTTATCCACAACAACATAAAAATAGTCATGACCTTTCCTAGATTTAGGCATTCCTCCAACAAAGTCCATGGAAACACTTTCCCAAGGATGAGAATGAACTAGTAGTGGAGTGTACAAGCCTAGTTTTCTACTGTTGGGCTTGCTTTTAGCACACATGGTACAGCCTCTTACATATCTAGAAACTGTCTCATTCATTTTCGGCCAATAACAAAATCTTTGAAGCTGTGCAACCGTTTTACTTACACCAAAGTCACCTGATATTAGAGAAGTGCGTGCTTCTCGAATTATCTTTACTCTTTCAGTTTGTGGAATGCATAGCTTCCCATAATGATACAAGAGTTGGTCCTTAATATGCAATTCTTCTACCCATTTGCCTTGACTTAAAGTTGCATATACATTTTTAAAATTTATATCTTGAGCATATTGTTCAATGTATCTCTCATGCAATACTAAATTATGCTTAAGTATAGTAGATGCATTTATAATTGGTTTAGATAACATATCTGCAACTTTATTGTGTATTCCCTTTTTATATCTGATGACTAAATGAAACTGTTGTAGAAAAGCCATCCATATATAGTGTCTTGATTGATGTAACTTAGTTTGGGAGTGTAGATATTGAAGTGGTTGATGATCAGTATGTATAAATGTCCCTTTGCCCATTCAGTAATGTTTCCACTTTTTCACACTTTGTACTAATGCATACAATTCTTTATCATATGAGGGATAGTTAACTACTGCAGAATTAAATGTCTCAGAATGATAACATATGGGTTTACTATGATGCATCAACACTACTCCAATGGCATAGTCACTGGCATTTGTTTCAATCTCAAATGGTCTTTGAATATTGGGCAGTGCTAGTACTAATCTTTTCTTTCAAGGTGTCGAAGGCTTTCTGCTATTCGCCTCCCCACTGAAACACTTTTTTCAATTCTGTTAAAGCATGTAAGGGAGCTGCAATTAAGGAATAGTTAGAAATAAACTTTCTCCAATATTGTGCTTCTCCTAAGAAGCTTCTAACCTCTATAGCAGATTTGGGTTTAGGCCAATTTAGAATGATTGCAACCTTAGAGGTATGTATCTTCAATTCACCACCCCCTACTATATGTCCCAAATAATTCAAAGATGTTTTTCCAAATTCACATTTTGAGAGTTTAACATAATGTTTTTCTCTTTTCAAAACATCTAGTGTCTGCTTAACATGCTTTAAATGTTCTTCCCACATTTTACTAAATATAAGAATGTCATCTAGATATACAATAACAAAATCGTAGAATTGAGGCTTTGTGATCCATGTCAAAATTACGAGAGATTCTTCAGCGTAAATCACATAAAATTTCATTTTCCGACGCGTTTCGAACCAACTTGTCTTGACGATGAACCACACTAGTTGGTTCGAAACGCGTCGAAAAATGAAATTTTATGTGATTTACGCTGAAGAATCTCTCGTAATAATAACAAAATCATCAGAAAATTTCTGATTACATCAATCATTACTCTCATGAAAGTAGCAGGAGCATTAGTTAAGCCAAAAGGCATAACCAACCACTCATACAATCCTTGCTTTGTTTGAAAAGCAGTCTTCCATGCATCTTGTTCTACAACTCTAACCTGATGATAGCCACTATGCAAGTCTAGCTTGGAAAAATAAACAGCTTCTTTTAACTGATCTAATAGATCATCTATGCAAGGAAGGGGATAACGATTTTTTATTGTTATCTTATTTAGTGCTCGGTAATCAATGCACATTCTCCACGAGCCATCTTTCTTTTTCACCAGACAATTCGAGACCCACATGGTGATGTGCTAGGTCTGATGAACCCCTTCTCGAGTAGCTCTTGTACCTGCATCTTGATTTCTGCATTCTCTAAAGCGGACAACCTGCACATTCCAATGTTAGGCAATGGAGCATCTTGCTGCAAATTTATATCATGCATTATTTCCTTTTTGGGTGGTAGACCTTTAGGTTCTTGAAACAATACATCATATTTTGAAACAAACTTTTCTAAATCAGCTTGATGTTTAGTATCACAACCCTCAAATACATTGGTTTTATCAGGTTTCTTTTCCTTTACAACCATCAGTAAAAATTGTTTGCATGATTTACAATTTGTTTCATCTACCCTGAGTTTATGATTGAACTTATGATCTCTTAAAATATATTTGATTCCATATTTAACGAGTAGATACTTGTTCTTATCTCTATAGAAAATATCTTTTCTATCATACAAGTAAGGACTTCCTAAAACAATTCCACATATATCCAAAGGAACTATATCTAACGCAACCTCATCTACAAATGTTGACCCAAAAGAAAACTTAAGTTTACATTGTCTAGTCACTTGGAGCTTTACTTTATCACATAGGCAACCTAATGGATATGGTTTCTTGTGAGGTGTGGTTAGTAATCTCAACTTCCTTACAATTGCTTCAGAAATTAAATTTACTGGTGAACCACTATCAAACAAACTATCAATCTTTTGATGATTAGAAATAACTTGAATATGAAAAAGCCCACGTCTTTTTCTCTCATTTTCTTCATTATCAGTAGATTATGCAGAATTACTAGTAGATACTTCAGAATTTTTACCTTTTATACATGTCGCTGCGATTGTTGCTTCATCTCCTGATTTTGACCCCAAATCCTTTTGAATAGCTACACCAGTCTTCTTCTTCTTGCCCTCGAACTTCTTAGGTTTCAGCTCCAGATGTAGAATCTAGCAGTGTTCATCATCACGCCCATCCTTCTTACAGTGAGTGTATGAGGACTTTCTCTTATGTACAGTGTTTTTCTTCCTCTCTTCCCATTTTTGTTTTATTTTCTCCTTATTTTTTCTTGCAGTGGGTTGGGATGACCCCGTAACTTTGGGGTTTCCATTCTTACCTCTAGCTTCTAGATGCATAGCCTGAACGAATACCTCATCTATGCTAGTGGGATTAAAAATGAGGATAGTGTGCCTCATGTAGTTGTGTAGACCACCTATATACTTCAACAGAGTCTCAAGTGAGTCTAAAGAAATTCCTATAATCAAAGCTCTTGTCCTAAATTCTTGAGTGTAACCTTGTACACTTTGCCCTTTTAGCTGTCGAAGATTTTTCCAACTCATCATGGCTTGCTGCATGTAGGCTAGTGGATAGAATTTATTTTTAATTGCAGAAACAAATTCACTCCAGACAGAAAGAATCTTACCATGTTTCTTCATGTCAGCTTGTGTCCTGCCTTCCCACCATACCAAGGTGGTGCCTCCAAGGCGTAGGCTGGCCAGCTAAATCTTACTTTTGTTTGAGTCAATGCTCTACACTCTGCAATAAACATCAATTTGCCTGATCCAATTATCTAGCTTCTCTGTATTCAACTCTCCATCATATATTCGTAAATCAAATTTAACATCTAATTTAATCAAAGATGTCTTCTTCTTATTTTCAGGGCTAATAGGAGGTGTGAGTAATTTTTCTTCTTTCCCTTTGCCTTTGGAGTGGTCATGGAGGAGAGATTCTTCTACTCCTTTGTCTTGTTTGGAGCTTGATGCATCTTCATATCTATGTTTCTTATAGTCCCTATACATTTCCTCCACCATGGATTTCAAGGTCATAAAATTATCCATGAACCGGGGGTCTGATTCCAAGGGATTTTCTCCTGACATTTTCCTCTTAGAATAGACTCTTCAAATTTTTGTGTTAGTTTCAGCCAATTCTCCTTCTCCTAATTTAAGCTTTGATCTAGTTAGCATTCAACCACAAAATCTAGCACAAGCTTGTCTAACCTTAGAAAACCTAGAGCTCTTATACCACTTGATCTGGAATTTATCCAGGATAAAGAATGAAAGGTATTAAAGACTCATGTGCATGGATGTGCCTATGTTACTTATGCAATGGATCGATAATATTGCTAGAATACATAGACATTGAGGCAATTCAGAGAAAACATAACAGTCAAACATGTAAACAAAACAAATTTAATAAGAAGTTCACCCAATGCACCTGGGCTATGTCTCCCGGTCCAACCTTTCAGTGGTGGCCTCTCTATTATGTTTTCAAGTAGAGTTTTTACAACAATGAGCTCAATTCGAGTCTCACTAATAGAATGAAAGGAATGGAGTGGAAAAACTCTCCTTACTGAAACTTGATCTCTGAGGATCACAGTAGTATGACAACCCTACGCCGAGGAGTTTGCTTGAACCTCTCAAGCCTTCAATGGAATACATAGACTCTCTGACTCTCTCTGGCTCTATTTGGCTCGATGCTACCTTCAGGTCAGCTTGGATTCTACTCTCTATTCTCTGCTATTAGCTTTCTGTGTCTCTATGTGTTGCCCCCTTCTTCTTTGCTTCTGTCATCTCATGGATTTTAAACGAGCTTGTTCTTTTAATTACTCATTTCCGCTTCCCATCCTTCTAGTTTCCTTTCCTCTATTTGTTTGAATTCCTTTGCTTTGCGTCATCATCACTGGGTAATGCCTCGCAGGGCGGTGGCCACCTGTTTGCTAATGAACTGGGTATCAGATTCCCTGAATCATACTCAAATGGTCGTTAAATATGTTTGCTTCAAGATCACTTGTGAACATGAATAGTTTGCCAACTCATCATCCACGTCGGACTTCAAATCCCCTGTCATCTTGCTCTTTGACTTGTCAAATCTGGTCAGTCATTGGGATGTATCTCTGCCATCGATCTGGACCCCTTAGATCCTACGATCGTCCTTCATATCGGGCAGACAAGTCGCACGACGTTTACCCGTCCGATGCAGGCGGTTTTCTCTCTCTTCTATTGGATGCATGTCTCTCGATGTGTGGCATCAGGCGGGACTCAGTGAAAACTACTTACCACCTTGAAGCCTTCCAATATTCTATCGGTTTTGGGTAATACCGCACTACGGAATCGAAATAGTTACTTTTTTGAATTTATAGCGTTTTTGGGTCCGAGCCCTTTGGGGATTTCCTTCACTGAGGGGGATGCCCTATGATACGCGATTAGCGCTTAGCACTAATTGCATATCAGAATCCACCTTTTTTTCCTAAATTATCCTCTAATTTTGCCAATTCTATGCCATTGCGCTTTACCATGGGCCAACGGTCTGCGCGCTTGACCGAGGGTCCTCGTTGCTCCACTCTGGCCACGACTGCAATTGTTATGAGGATTCCTTCTGATAGCTTCAATATTTTCTAGGACTTTAATCTTTTAGCATAATTTGAAACAGTCATGAAAACGTAGAGAGTTTTTAGGATCCAATTTGGATCAATAAAAGACATCGCATTGATCTTTGGATGCAAAAACTTGGTTCTAGTATCTCCCCATACTACTTCGGGTGAGACTGCAGCTTACGCTACGTGGGCTATTGTTGAAAGGGCTAGTAGTGTAGGGTATTTTTTAGTGCAACTAACTCTAAACCTAGGTCAGGACACCCCTAAGCCAACAAATGGTTTCATTGTCAGGACCAAGATCTTCTTAAAGAGATGTGTGATGTTGCATAACTAGAATTCGACCAAGAAGGAAATTGAAAAGTGGTTGGACAGGAAGATTCACAAATTCGCGGCACAAGAGAACAGGAATCCATGCCTGTCAAAGGAGTAGTGGTTGGATAGATATTTGTATACAAAAATTCACGAAATTTTCTTTTTCACCTTCCCGATTGAATTATACGAGTGGTTAGTTAAGTTAGCAGATGTCCAAGGAAGGTTAAAGCTTGACGGCCCAATAGTGTGGACTCTGGAGCTAGTACAAAGATTGGAAGCTTCTGAAGATAAGATCATGTAGGATGTCGATGACTGGCTCGATCAAATTATAGGAGGATTTTTTATAGAGTTTGTGGTCGATACCCAGTCAACAACAACCAGGCGGAGTGAAGGTTTTTCAACGGACTGCGAGGTAAGTATTTAAGATCTTTGAATACCTGGATTAAGATGTTGTTATGTGAAAAAAAGATGATGCCATTTCCTTGATGTTCGGATCTATGCAAAGTGGATAGATCTTTAGAAATCGTGAAGGATCAAGACCAAAGGATAGTCCTTTGATTGGACCCCTTGTGAATGACGACAAAGGGGCAGAATGAAATCTGTCGCGAAGCGTTGTTCAGTTAATCACTTAGGGGTTTTCTCAAATTCATCACTCAACCACTCCACCTCCATCTCCACCACACACACCTTCGCCCACACCTCCACCTCCACCACCACCATCCGCCATGGAGAACATGATGAAGTTACCAATTTTCAAAGGCATTGGAAGTGGATACTCAATAGTTTTGGTTTGTTGCGGATGATGTGTGGACAGTGAAGATAGACTTTCCTTAAGAAACTCTGATGCGATAAACCTCGCCATAGGCCTTTTGCCACATATTTTAATGATTATTGAATTGCATATTGACAAATGGTTAGTCTCGCAGATTGAAAGATACGCATCATAAAGAAACTTTCGATGCGAAAAATCCAATGAAGAGATAACCTATATAGCAGACCATGTGAACACACATTTTCCATTTATCATCAGTTATAACGGTATTTATGATTCTCGATAATGTAAATGATTTGATCATTATCATTTAGAGCTTCAAGGTTTTGTATTAATCATCAATTTTGATACTATTTGGTCATCCTTGCCATAAGTTTCGAGCTCTAAGTGTTTTCTCCTCATTCTCCGCGTTCTTTCTTTTGCAGGCTAGTCTTGATAAGAAGAATTTGAGAAACACGTCAAGGTCTACTAAGAAGAACAAGAAACTTGTGGTGCCACCATAGCCAGCTCCGCCTACTTCAGAATTAACCGAGATGCCCCCATTATTATCTGATACCACATGCACTACAAATTTTGGAAGTTCTTCCTAGGAAGCCATGTACAGACTGTTTGAAGACAAAGAACCTAGAGTGGTTACAAGACAAGTCATGGTGGATGACTCAACATCAAATTCTGAAACTACTTGGGAAAAAGTTGTTAATTCTCACCTCCATCAAATTGTTGCTTAGCCCAAGATTCTACCCTACACTGATTTTGTCAAATGGGTTATCGACGAGGTGGACATTGCGAATAGGACCTTCCTAACCTTGAGGACACATACGCAAATTGGGTCATTCAAAGTTGAGGAATTGAGAAAGATGTACCCTCTGCGAGAACCACAAAAGATATATATAATAGGCAATTTCTTTAGAAGTTCGTAGTAGAAAACATAGTTCAATCAAAGCTAATAAGGTAGTGGAGGCACGATCCAATTACACACAAATTTACGATTGAATTGGCCCCCCTGATTGATGTCGCCTCAGATGCCTATATTATGGATTAGGCCACTATCTTATCATACAATTTAGCTTCCCAAATCCTAGCCTACAAAAGAAAGCACAATGTTTCCACCAGGAGTATGCCCCCTTTCTATATGAGTGCATATATCATGGATGCAGTGTGTTTTACCTCCGATTTTCCATTGATGGGATGGAAATGGACCCTATAAGATGCTACCCATATCCACATCTATCATAATATCCTCTGGTATTCCAATTTCCAACCCCATTTTTACAAAATTTGTCATGGAGTAATGTTGCCTTTATACCAAGATACTTTTGAGGAAAAACCCACTAGATTTTCCAGTGAAGCTAGTGATGATCTTACAACTATAAGAAAATGGTTTGGTGAGGAATATTTCACTTATGTTAGGATTTTTGGTAGCCTAGCTAGTCCACATGTTTTTCCCGTGTATGTACCTAACAATATTTTAGCCCAAGAGGTTGCCTATGAAACTAAGGGCCCATTGGCCTAGCTAAATCCCTCAAGGAAGACAAGAAGTCCATTTCACCATCATTCCCTATTCGTTATGGAGTACATACTTTGCAGGAGAATATGCTACAACCACTATCGATAAGGCTTCAAAAGTACAATAGCTAATCAAATACAAGGATGACAGGATCCTACAATTGGAACATGCATTACTAAATGCAAAACAAAGTATTGATGAAGGATCGAAGGAATAGGTAACCCAATTATAGAAAAGATTTGATGAGATGAAACTTCACCATGAACTTGACATCAAAAAGAAAAAATGATCAGTTACAACAACTTTAGCTTAGGATTGATCAATTTAAAGATAATCCTAAGCTTGAGGATTTAAAAAATGAAGTAGGTGAACGTAACACTCTCCCTACTTAGCAACATGTGGTATTTTCCCATAAATTAAAAATAGTCAATGATCTATGTCAAAAAAGTGATTCAGTGATGAATCAGTTGTCTGATCTAAGCACATACTTTGATTACATTGAAGATAAAATTTCTGATTATATTACATGGAAAGACAGTGCAGATGGAAGAACAGTGAATCCTCTAAGGATTGAGGATTCACAAAAAGAAATCCTCTTTAGGGATTGGGATATAAAACTAAAGCAAGCTGAAGGAGAAATTTTTAGTGCAAGGGACATTGCAAGAAACATTATTGAAATCATCCGTGAGAATATTTTTGGTGCTAATCTAATTCGAGAATTCCCAGATGATGCTTTTCCCAATATCAAGACATTGATGAAATATTGACAAGATTGGTCCAAGACAAAGGAAGATAACATTAAAAATTTATCAAAGTTAAATATTGAACATTATTGGTAGTACTTGGTGAAACCACATAGTCAATGGCTGATGTTACGGTGCCTAGCCAATACCACTTCACATATGCTCCCAATCTTCTTCAATGTTGTGTATGCGGGACAGATGCCTCTAAAGCCAACTCATCCTCCTGAATTGAAGCCCATGGTGGATATCTGTGAACTAATGTAGGAAATGGGAGGGAAGCATGCTTCTCATTCCTCATGAATTGTTGAAACAAACTCTGTTTTTGTCCTTTTGATTTTATTTTAAGAATGGTTTGTTTAAACCTCCTTAACATTGCATGTGTTTGCTATTATTACAATTCGCTTTCTAAGTTATAAATACCCTTTCATGTCTTTTAGAAAGGGGTTCTAAATTTATGTAAAGAAGACTTAAGAAAGTTTCACTATTGCACTTTTTTCAATCATCTTAATAGAAAATCTAAACCAATATTGTTATTCTCATGAGCAGAGCACTGATATATCGAGTACTTCTATATTTATGTTAATGTTGTGTTTATATCTGATTAATAGTCATATTTTATAAGTTGTTTTTCTATATATGAGCTTTGAATGAAGTTAAACATGTATTCCTTATTGAAAGTTCAAATTTTTTATCTTTGAATATATGTGGAAAATAGCGATATTTTTTATGTGATATGAGTTAACAATTAATTTGATTAAATATTTAATCAAATTAATTATCCTACTTGTATTTACTTCTTGAATTGTTAGATGATCTTGTTAATCAAGGTTGTCATTGATGTCAATATGGCATTGTTGGAGATGGAAAATATTTTTGTGATACATGAATGAAGCCCTAATCCTAATCAACTTGATGGCCTATTTCTATAAAGGAGTCCTAAACATTGAATGCCTAAAACTAAAATCCTAATGGCTGCCATAAATAAAATAGTAATGATAGTCTCACAAAAATAATTTTATTGTTGGTAAAATGACCCTATTTAAGGATGGGATTGGCATAGGAGTGTAGAGGATTTTTTCCTCTTTCTAAAGAGCTATTACACACCCCCAAACTCCCTATCATTGAAGAGAAAATGAATTTTTAAGTTGAAAAATATTATATTTCTTATGCAAGCTGACCTACGCTGACATATGTAACTCGACTCCATGGCCAACAGACATGTATCGTCACCATACACTCAAACAAGTATAAATACAAGTTAAAGCTCCTCATTTTAGGCAGAATTTTCAGTGAATATTTCAGAAGCAAAGTGAAGAAGAAAGAAGGAGAACTGTCGCCGAGGAATACATAAAAAAATTATTATTTGGGTAAAATTCTATTGGGCTAATATTATGGTTTTTTGCATACATTTCAGGATTTTTGGAGAAAAGTTCTTCACCTCCTTTGGAGCAGATCTGTCAACATTTAGAAATAAAATCTCAGACCTGAAGGAAGTGACCTCATCCTCTCTGTTTAAATATTGGAAGTAGTCTAAGAAAGCTTGCATCCTCGGCCCTGTGGAAGCCTGTAAATTCAAACATGTGGCACTGTAATTGCAGACAACAAACTGTGATAGTTACAATCACCTGTAGTTTCATTTTTAGATAGAACAATAATGTTTTATGCCACAGACCTATGAAGTGGAGGATGAATCTGTGTGTGTGGACATCTACCTTGTGGTGGCGTAATAACATAGACAGCTAGATGTTATATCAGTAATAAAAATTGTCAATGTTTGTAAAATTCGGATTGCAAATTACAAATCACTTGTGGGCAACAAGCCAGTGATATTTAGAGCTCAGATAGACCTGAAGTGTTTATTTTTTCATCTTCTAAGACTTTGGCTTTGTTTTGGTTATATCTCTATATTTTTTCATGGCACTTTGGAGCATATATTATTGTGGTGTTTTGTGCTCCTTTTGGAGCGGACCTCGTAGCATTGAGAACAGACTTTTCACCTCTTTGTTGAACAGATATTTGGCCTCCTTATCAAGGAAAAACCTTAGAATTTGAAGGATTAAGAACTTGGCATTATTGGAACAGACTTTGTATCATTGAAGGAGTAAAGTTTTTTTATCCACCACAAAAGCAAACTTTAGTTGACTCAAGGGAAAACCTCGGCTTATTTGATCCAGGTCTGAGTATGAAGACGAACCTTTCCAAGACCTTTTACTTTCGTGATGTGTTAAAATTGCTTTCAACAAAACATTAATAAATAAATATGCATGCGGAAAAGAATATGAACATAACAATCATCAGCACATGAAAACAAAAACCGTTGATAACAGAGTTCGTCCATGAGGGACTACGTCTCTGGGCCTCGGTGTTAAAATGATGTAGGCCACTGCATTATGTGTTGTCAAGAAATATGATGTACATAGAGATGATGTCTCGATCATACAAGGAAGAATTCCCTCACGCAGGAGTGGCTCTAAGAGATGTTCGACATTAGAAATTTCAATCAAAAGACTCTTATCAATATGACACAAAACAAGCATGGTGCGCATCTCGCCAACGTGGCACAAAAGGGATGTCAAAGCAAAACACATGCATGACGACAACAAGAGTATCCCAACAACATGCACAAGGGATCTCAAATCATAACATAAAGAGTTATGAAAGAAAATACATCACATAGAAATATTTTGCATAACATAAAGCAAGGAATCATGACAACATGAAATAAACAAGATCCTCCATCAATCATCAACCATGGATCTGTACAACATAATGTAGAAATAAGAAGTACATGAACACATCATATACCTCATCACCAAGAGCCATCTAAACCAAAGGTTATTAAAGTGCTGAAACTTGCTGAAGCATCGATCTCACAACATCGATCGCAAGAAGAAGACTGTCCGCACATGATAATGGACATCTACACTGGCACTTACAAAAGTGACTAAAATAAGAAATGAGAGAAATAAAAATTTGAATGCACCATCAGATTTTTGGCACCGAGTAGTGCTGAAGTGACTGTCCAAAATCTGAATTTTGAGAATTTGAAAATTCGGAGCTCAAGGAATCTTTTAGATTCCCTTAGGATTCCTCAAAGATTCTGTTTCAGGGATCAGTTGAAAATCCGCTGCTCATATGTCAAATTTGATTTCGCCATTAGTACCGCTGTAGAAAACCATGAAAAACAAGTATAAAATTGACCATATTCTGACAAAGTGAAATTTTACCTCCTTGGGAAAATTTCATGGCTCATGGTTTTGCTCCCTGTTTTTGTTGAAATCATGGTTCCACGTGCAATCTGGATATGACAGAAAAATGCAAACGTCTGATGAAGAAACAGACAACATCGTTGCACTCGTGGCGACGAGAGGTGTAAAAACCATATAAAATTTGTCAATCTCTGAGAAGTTGAAAATTTTGTCCTCCTACAAAATTCATAGTTCTTGCATTAAAATTTTTTTATTAAACTACCTCGATTTGCGTGCCTTCTCTTGTCTTGAAATTCGTACAATCCTCCTCCCCTACTCTAAGTAAAAGACTGATTTTATGTAATTTTCTGGATGGATATCCCAAAAAATCATTTTGGTGTAATGGTAAAACTTAGGAATTAGTAGAAGAAGGCTAAGAGATCAAATCCTGCCCCTCCACAAATAACACAGTTCTATTTTCATAAACCAACCGTATGCACTAGATATATATGTTTCTTTTGTTTTAAAATAAACCATTCTTGTTTTTAACAGCCAAATTTCAATTTATAAGGAGGGGCCGAGTCTGCATTGGGCGGCCCACCCCCATACCTTGTACCTGGCATATTATGGGGGATGTATTAACCGTTTACCCCACCGTGACATGACTTAAGTTTGGGCATGGTTTTAAGTTTGGGCACGTTCAATTGTTTTTTTTCAATGAAACTTTGTTATGCCATGCCATTAATATGGCTTTTCCAACCTTATATTGTTATATATACCATGCCGGCTTTTCCAACCTTATATTGTTATATATACCATGCCATATGGTTTTGGCATTATAACAAACCATAACCTATCTTTTTTTTATAATGTTCGTTCGATTCAATTATGCCCAATTTTTATGGGATATGTTTTTTTAATGAAATAACCTTTTAATAGCAGTAGTCTATAACGCGACTTTTTGAAAGCTTTTCTGGTGGATTTTTCCGGTCAAAATCCGGCAGCAATTCATTGGAATCCCAAGTTTGATAGCTAGTTTCTGCACAATCAATGGCTCCCAGGGGTTTTTCAGGGCGCTGAATCCAAATATGCAGTTAAAAAAACATTTTAACTGCTAAAAATCAAGATTTAACCTCATTTCTTCCGCCGGATTCTGTCACCAGAATCTCCAAAAAGTCGCATTATAGACAACTCCCTTTTAATATATTAACTTTTGTTTTGTTAATATATATGGATTTTGGTTATTATATATTTGATTTGTGTTTATTTATTGTTTTTATATAGTTATTTCAATAACTATATATTAAAATAATTTTTGGCATATGGTTATAATCAAAATGATTTTTTGTTTCTTGTGTAGGTTTAGGAGACCAATGATACTCTGCCATGTGTCAGTGGCTGATGGGTTGTCATGCGGGTCCTACGTGCTGATTGGGATGCCATGTGGCGCACTGTGGGCCCCGCTTTTTCCCTTGTCATGTCAAACTTTGAAGAGCTCTATCTTTGGAATACGAGCTCTGTTTGGTGAACCGTTCACGCCACTACGATCAGGAAGATGAGCCCTCTCAACTGATGCCACTAAATTCTCATTTCTGCTATTTTGAATTTCGAGCCTTATCCATCCCCTTAGTGTCTGGAGATCCTCCTGGATCAATCCTCCCCACTGAGGAGCTTTTGGCCCTCCAAAAGCATGGAAAATAATCTACAACTTTCTTTGTACCCTGTCTACATCACAAGCGTCCTGAAAAGGCCCTGCTTCCATCTCCTTCACCTTTGTTCTTCGGAGCCTTAAGCAATGAGCCAACACTTGCCTTCTGCAACCTGTAGCACATTATTTCACAAATTATATGCTTGAATGACATAACCAACAAATGACACAAACATCCCACACTTGCCACGATTTTATAACACATCCTTAACGGTCAAGTTTACAACAAGATGGAGCAATACTCCAGATATGACAACAATGGCAACTCATCATGGTTGCTTCGAAAAGTGATGGAAAAAACATCATCACTGCAACACATGATTTACATTCATAAGGCCAAACATGATTGTTTTGACAAGTGACGGAAGCATAAGGCCAAACATGCAACTCAAAATACGACTCAAAACATAACCAGACATCATTGTTGCTGACCAAGTGATGGAAAACATATCATCACTTTTACACTTTAAAATGCAACAAATGATTTACAAAAGAATGACCATGAAATGACAACATGTCTAGAAACCATTTCTCACTGATCAATGTGAATGGGTCACCTCCTTGAGGTGATTTTGCTTGTCGAGCAACTGCTCTTCCTGCTTCACGCACCAACGATTTGTCTTTGAGGTGCTGCTCTAGATGGAGCTTCCAACAAGTGGCTCTTTGATGGCCATTTCTATCGCAATGATTGCAGTAGGCTTTCTTCCTCCATATCCACTTAACCTGTTTCTTTTCATGTTGTGGAGAAGGTTTTTCAAGCCTCATGAGTGTTGTCATTCTTTTCCAACACTTGGAAAATGTATGGTTAGGTAAACCACAAAAAGTGCATGTTTTTTGATGCCTTTGTCATCATTCATTATTAACAACATGATCATAATCAAAATGAACATTCAAAGATCGAAAGTGATTATACCTTCCTTTGTTGTTTCTGATGTCAACATGGTGATGAGAGCCTGCCTCAGCTCTCTCCATACAATGGGAACTGATATGGGATGATGGGGGTGCTTTCCCATCATTCTCTTTCAATTTGGAAAGAACTGATGAGGGCTTATCATCATCTGTCATTGGTAGTTTGCTAACTATCTCAGTGCATTTTTCAACTTCTTTCCTGACATACCCAAGTCTTTCTTGACAGGGTAATTCCTCTACATTGATGGGGTTGACAATGCCTTGCCCATTAACACCCAAGCCTTTTCCTTCATACCCCATTCTCTTCAACAATTTGGAGCCAATTCTTGTGGTGTGATTTTCAAACACAGCAAAATCATCATCGGGAAACATACATGAAGATGGAGAACTACTTTTTACCTCACATGAGTCACACTGTAGCTTTTCCAAGGCCTCATCCTTTGCTTGCAGTTGTCATAGCAAAAATTTTTTTTCCTCTTTCTCTTCATGTAGGCGCATCTTCAATTTAATACATATTAAAACAACTCATAAACAATTGCAGTAAACATAGATACAAAACTAGACAAAAATATTGGAGAAGAGGCTTCAGCCTCATGGCTTCCTCACGTATTCTCTCTCATTTTCATTCATTAAAAAAAATTGAATATAGTGTTACAAATAAATAGATGAGAGACAGTGTTCTCAAGATAGTGCGTGCTATCTTAGACACTTTTGATTGAGATAATTTCTCACCAAAAACACACCAATATAGGAGTTACATAAACTAACTCCTATCTTAGAGGAACAACCCAAGAGTTAGACACAAATTCCTAACTTGGAATATTTTTTATTTATTTATTTTTTGATTTATTATTGTTTTATGAGAGAGGATAACATTCCCCCCTTCAATGATAAATCCAAAATAAGAACGAGTAACCATGTTCCACGTTCTCATGTTGATCCTCAAAAATATTGCCTGAAAAAATTGCCAAATCTGGATGCTGAAGAAACTGCAATATGAAGAGTCTGAGTCAGCTGCATGACTGATTCATCTCTAAATGATGCTTGAAAACTCCATCATGCGCCAAGCCGCAAAAGGATCCAACTGTCCTTTGCTTGAAAACAACATCCAGTGTCCACTGACACAATTTGATGAACGCCCACTGGCGTATTTGCTGATGATGATTTCCCACTGGCTGAAGATGTCGAAAAACAACTCAATGTTGCTTTTGCTATGATGAAAGTTGCTCACTGCTACTTTTGCTATCGATCGCCCACTGGTGAAATGCCCACTGGCTGATGAGGATGCCCACTGGCTGCTTCGCTGATGTTGTCGAGACTTTCAGTCTGACAACAACTTGTTAATTTCATTGACATTTCCCCCCTTTGTCAGCTGAAAGGAGAGACAATCTTCTCCAAATTATATCTGAACTCCCCCCCCCTTCAAGTGTAGGAGAGTTTCTCTGTTGTACTCCCTCGTTCAACTGCATGAGAGTACCATCATCAGTTCACTGTTGGCTTCACTATGTGTGATTGTAGTCGGTTGTAGAACTGAGACAATCTTTTGACTATGGATGACCATTCCCAAGGATCGATCCATTCATAATGTATCTTCAATCTCGCTGATTTTTATTGGTTGCGACATTTTTCAGAGGAATGATTGGGCTTGCCACAATGGAAACAAGGATGGAGATCAAAACATTGATCTTCCATATGATTGGTTCTTTGACAATGAGAACATTTCGGTTGGACATCAACTTCAGGTTGCATGCAATTATGTTTGTCTGCAACTGTCTTAGAACCTGCTAAGGTGTGTTGTGCAAGAAATCTTGCACTGACGAACTTAATTGGCTTGGAATAATCTGCGATATGTAGGTTGGTGTCATCAGTGACATATCCTAAGCCTCGTCGATTCTTATTATTTTGAATCTCTTCCCAGGGCTTGATGATGGGTTTGGAAGAAATTTTTATTTGATCATGAACAACTTCGACACTTGAAGTTGTTTGGATGAGTGATTTGGAATCAACATCTTTATCTTCATCTGTATGGTTGAATGACTTGGAAGAAGCACTCTTTTGTTGTAGCTCATCTCTTTGTAGTTGCGACTCTAGTTGAAGAAACTCAATGGCTTCATGTGTTTGTTGTAGATGCCATGAAAGATCAGCAAGAGTTTCTTTGTTGATGTGCACCATGTCTTCATCACTGGAGATGATCAAATTGTGAAGAATGTGTAACAATTGAATATGTTGCGCCATCTGAACTTGCTCACTTGAAATCAGGCTCTCTTGTCGTAGATGTCATGCTTACTTGATTTTGTTACTTGAATGACAGGCTCGCTCGCTATGGGACTTGAATGGCACGCTCGCTTGATTTTTTTCTTATTGCACTTGTTGGGAACACTTGCTAGAGTTGTAGATCGTTCTTGCTTAAACTCTAGAATTCACGCTTGCTTAATGATGATCGTGTTTGCGTGAATGCTCACTTTCCTTGATGACTTCACGCTCACTTGAAGGAATAACCACGCTCGCTTGACGTCGATCTCAACTTGCTTAATTTGTGTTAGAGTTGAACTTGTTTGGTTGCTTTGATGGTTGCTACAATGAACTTCACTCTGGCTCACTTGAAGGTTTGAACTTTGTAGTTTTGACGCAAATTTCTTGAATGAATACTCACGCTCGCTTGCAGGAGATGTGAACTTGTTGCTTGTTTGCTTTAGAGTTAAAATTCATGCATTCACTTGATTCTGCTTAAAGGAAGGGTGTCGAACACTGTCAAAAATGCACCCAAAAAAAGCTTACAATGATTTTAATGACTCACTACAATGAATTCAATTTGACTCAATTCAAGACTTGGGTGTCGGTTTCAACCGAAAATGCACCCTTACAATGCAATGTAATTTGAGTTTGATTACAAGTTCAATAATGTTGATGTAGACTGTGCTCTGAAACGTTGAAGTTTACAGATTCATTAACTTAATTGTAGTGATGTAGACTTTGCTTTGAAATGCTGGAGTTTGCAGATTCATGAACTTGATTGTATTGAGTGAATTTGTTTGTTGAGGTAGAATGCCGATGTTGAAAACTTTGATTGTTTGTTGTAGTGACGCAAATGCATGTGTTGAGCTTAATTATCATTCCTTGAAGCTATTTTGTTACAAGTGTTGTGCTTGCTTGCATTGAACTTTATGTGTGTTAAAACAGATCATTTATGTGTCAATACTAGACACAAATCAAAAAACAACAACATGAAGCATGCACCATCATCAACACACCCTTCGTGTACCTAAGATCCCCTTATTCAATTTCAGGCGTATCTAGGACACATCAGCACCACAAAAATGATATATTTATTAAACTTTGGAGTACACAATGGGTCAACTTCACAACATCTTCCTGGAATCAGAGTTCTAGAACTTCTGAAAGAAAATGTCTTCAAAAAAACTACCTGCACTCATTCACTCTCAAAATCTCTCTCAAAGTAAAATATTTACTTTGGATTACAATAATGACTTTCACTTATCACTCCAAATTACAAACTATTACTCCAAATACAAAAATATTTATAACTCCAAAATACAAAATATACTCTTATCTCTCCAAAATAAAAAATTTAATGCATCTCTCTTAAAAAAAAAATACCTTATTTCTCCACATCTTACATACTTCCCAATTTCTTCACACTGTATCTCTCCATTAAAAAACATTTATAATCACTTTTACATACTCGCCATTAAAACAAATTAATATTTTTTGTTAAATTACTTTATAAAAGTAATTTAACGAGATTTAAAAATTTTAAAACTTGTATGCATGTAAAAGTGAAACTTTTATGTACTCATGGTAGTGCCTTGTCAAAGAGTTTTCGCAGATGCCACTGAAGGTGAGGTCAAGATGTGTTGGTCCTGGTCTTGCTATGTGTCTTTAATCAAGTCCTCCTCCATGTTGGACACTTTCACCGCAACAAATTTAATGCAGATTTTCACGAACCTTCCACACACCTTCATGCAAAGCTCTTCAACGGGGCTTCTTTTCCACATAGGTTCTGTAATCCACGTAGATCCTTTAAAGTTGCTTCCTTGCTTAGAAGTCACATGTTGATGGTGATTCTGCTTCCATTCTAGCACATTATGGTGCCATTAAATATTTAAAAAAACTCTTTCAGATGCGTAATTGGAGAATATGTGACTTCTTTTCTGATGATTCTAAAACCATTCTTTTGGCAGACACAAAAATGGATTTCGACAATACTTGAATAGAATTCAAGGGCCAAAAACTGTTGCACACCACAATAGCTTTCTGGACAGATAATCAAATGTAATGATAACTGTCGATTTGGATATGCCAAAGGGTTGTTCGAGGGTCTTATTTCTACTTTATCAAGGGAAGTACCTGGAAATGTTGTTATGTTTGGTGTGTATGGGGGTGTGTTCGAAGGCCTGTTTTAATAACACTCGTAACAACATCAATTGAGATTAAAAATAACCATAAATCCACACTAGGAATCTGATCAGCTGTAAGCCACTGATTCATACAAGCGAGACATTGTCGAACCACAGGGATGGACACTGAGGGCCACCAAGGGAATTACACTGAGGGGATTATGTTGGGAAATTCAGTCAAAAAATTGGCAAGATTTGCTTGGGGATTCAGTCGAGATTTATTTTGTCACAGAGCGTGGTGCACATGGATCAAAACGGGTTTGGTATTTCTTTCACATAGAATTCCTATAACAATTATGTCAATTATGCAAACAAATAACCATGGAATTCTATCTCAGACAACAAAATGCAATTAATTGTGCAACGAATAAAAAATCTTCATCCATCCAACAACTTCTTGTTGCTTAGCATAGGTCAAAGAATAACAGGACACGCTCAAAGAACCAGATCTGCTCGCTTCGCTAGAAAGGTAGACATTTATAAAGCACCATCAAGGGGTTTCTTTTAGTGAACTTACCACGCTATTCTCACTATAGATGCCCTTTGTTGCAAATTGCCTCAGTATTGAATGGGTCTCTCCCACGCAATAGTTCCTCCAATGTCAAATAAAAATGCAACAACAATCACACCGCAGAACTTTTGATTACTCCGAAGCAGCTGGGTCGGCCTAGGAAGCTTGCAGTCGTCAAGAGAATAACGATAAATACCACCAATCTACGATTTCATGTCATGGAGCTCACAAATATCACCATGGCTCCTCTTGTAGAAACTGCGGAACTGAGATCTTGACACAAGGTTATTTGGCACGTCGCAGCAGCAACCAATTTCTTCATGAGCTCACACCAGTTGACACCAATGCTCCCACCGTGAATTGAAACCAAATCTCACGCACAGGTAGTAATCACCTAAGCTCTGATACCACATAATACATATTAAAACAACTTAGAAACGTATTGCAGTAAACATAGATATGAAACTAGACAAAAATATTGGCTGAAAAGGCTTCAGCCTCATGGCTTCCTCATGTATTCTCTCTCATTTTCAGTCATTAAAAAAATTTGAATATAGTGTTACAAATAAATAGATGAGAGACAGTGTTCTCAAGATAGTGTGTGCTATCTTAGACACTTTTGGTTGAGATAATTTCTCCTTTGGTTGAGATAATTTCTCACCAGACACACACCAATATAGGAGTTACCTAAACTAACTCCTATCTTAGAGGAACAACCCAAGAGTTAGGCACAAATTCCTAACTTGGAATATTTAATTAATTTATTTATTTTTGGATTTATTATTGTTTTATGAGAGAGGCTAACACAATTCATCATTCTCTGTTTGAAGATTATGTTTGTTTTGCTTCAGTTCTTCCATGGCCTCCTCTGTGGCTTGCAACTGAAGCTGCAAACACTCCTTTTCCTCTGTCTCTTTCTGTATAGTTTCATACATGATTTCGACTCTCTGGGAAATTTTGACAATGGTCTCGTACATTGCTCTTTCATTCTTTATTGCTGCAAGTTCCATTGTTCACACTGCAATTCACATACACGTAAAGACCGGCTCTAATACCACTTGATCCAGGTCCGGATATGAAGACAGACCTTTCCAAGACCTTTTACTTTCGTGATGTGTTAAAATTGCTTTCAACAAAACATTAATAAATACATCTACATGCGGAAAAGAAGATGAACATAGCAATCGTCAGCACATGAAAATAAAAGCCATTGATAAGGGAGTTCGTCCAAGAGGGACTACGTCTCCGGGCCTCGGTGTCAAGATGGTGTAGGCCGCTGCATTATGTGTTGTCAAGAAAGATGATGTACACAAAGATGATGTCTTGATCATACAAGGAAGAATTCCATCGTGCAGGAGTGGTTCTAAGAGATGTTCCACACTAGAACTCTTAATCAAAAGACTCCTATCAGTATGACACAAAACAAGCATGGTGTGCATCCCGCCAAAATGGCACAAAAGGGATGTCAAAGCAAAACACATGCATGATGACAACAAGAGTATCCCAACAACATACACAAGGGATCTCAAAGCATAACATAAAGAGTTATGACAAAAAGTACATCACATAGAAAGATTCTGCATAACATAAAGCAAGGAATCATGACAACATGAAATAAACAAGATCCTGCATCAATCATCAACCATGGATCTGTACAACTTAATGCAGAAATAAGAACTACATGAGCGCATCATATAACTCATCACCAAGGGCCATCTGAAGCAAAGGCCGTCAAAGTGCTAAAGCTTACTAAAGCATCGATCTCACAACATCAATCGCAAGAAGAAGATTGTTCGCACATGAAAATGGAAATCTGCACTAGCACTTAGAAAAGTGGCTGAAATAAGAAATGAGAGAAAGAAAAATCTGAATACAACATCAGATTTGTGGTGTCAAGTAGTGCTGAAACGACTGTCCAAAATCCGAATTCTGAGAATCTGAAAGTCGAAGTTCAAGGAATCTTTTAGATTCCCTCAAGATTCCTCAAAGATTTTGTTTCAGGGATGAGCTGAAAATCCGCTGCTCAAATGTCAAATCTGATTTCACAATTAGCATCCCTATGGAAAACCATGAAAAACAAGTATAAACTTGACCATATTCTCACAAATTGAAATTTTACCTCCTTGGGAAAATTTCATGGCTCATGGTTCCGCTCCCTGTTTTTGTTGAAATCATGGTTCCACGTGCAATTTGGAAATGACTGAAAAATGCAGACCTCTGATGAAGAAATAGACAGCACCAGTGAGCTCGTGGCGACGAGAGGTGTAAAAACCATATAAAATTTGTCAATTTCTAAGAAGAAAATGTTGCCCTCCTACAAAATTCATGGTTCTTGCATAAAAAAATTTATTAAACTGCTTTGATTTGCGTGCTCGCTCCTATCTCGAAATTTGTGTAGTCCTCCTCCCCTGCTCTGGCTAAAACACTGAGTTTATGTAATGTTCTAGGTGAATGTCCCAAGAAAGCAATTTGGTGTAATGGTAAAACTTAGTAATTAGTTTAGGAAAATTAGGAGGTGAAATCCTGCCTCTCCACAATTAACACAGTTCTATTTTCATAAAGCAACTGTATGCACCAGAGTGCATACAGATATATATGTTTCTTTTGTTTTAAAATAAACCATTCTTGTTTTTAACAACAAAATTTCGATTTATAAGTAGGGTGCAGGTCCGCATTGGGTGGCCCACCCCCATACCCCGTACCTAGTGTGCCGGGTCCGCATTGGGCGGCACGCCCCCATACCCCGTACCTGGCACCGTATTAACCTTGGCATATTATGGTGGCGTTTACCCCATCGTGACATGACTTAAGTTTGGGCGTGTTCAATTGTTTTTTTCAACAAAACTTTGTTATGCCATGCCATTAATATGGCTTTTCCAACCTTATATTATTATATATACCATGCCATATGGTTTTGGCATTATAACAAACCATAACCTATCTTTTTTTTTATAATGTTCGTTGGATTCAATTATGCCCAATTTTTATGGGATATGTTTTTTTAATAAAATAACCTTTTAATATATTAACCTTTGTTTTGTTAATATATATGGATTTCGGTGATTATATATTTGATTTTTGTTTATTTATTGTTTTTATATAGTTATTTTTATAACTATATATTAAAACAATTTTTGGCATATGGTTATAATTAAAATGATTTTTTTGTTTCTTGTGCAGGTTTAGGAGACCAATGACAGGCTGCCATGTGTCAATGGTTGATGGGCTATCATGTGGGTCCCATGTGCTGTTTGGGATGCCATGTGGCACACTGTGGTCCCCACTTTTTCCCTTGTCATGTCAAACTTTGAAGAGCTCTATCTTTGGAATACGAGATCTATTTGGCGAGCCATTCACACCATTGCGATTAGGAAGATGAACCCTCTCAACTGATGCCACTAAATTCTCATTTCTGCCATTTTGAATTTCGGGCCTTATCCATCCCCTTAGTGTCTCGAGATCCTCCTAGACTATTATTAGAACAGAGAAGCCTCAAACCTATGACATACTTTTGGATGTGTGGAGTATAAAAGTGAGGACTTGAAGCAGACTCTTGGAATGAATTTTTGAGGCATATCTAAAGCAATCTTAAAGAAGATCTGGAGCAGCCTCATTGAATAATTTTTGTGTTGACTTGAAGACTGTGTTGTAGCAGATTTGTTGAAAACTTACTAAATTGATATAGAGCAGCGATCTTTGTCTACATTTGGAACATTATTGAAGACATTCTTGAAAGCATTATTGGAGTTAATTTAGAATCATCTTGGAGCACTAGTAAAGGGTGTTTTGGAAGCACTATCGAAGATATCATTGGAGTCTATCTCTTGGACTTTTGAGCATTCTTAAATATTTGGAGCACAACATGGAAAATCCTTCATTTCTTGGGACAACTAATTGAAGACACCTTGAGGTATCACCAAGCAATGTTGAAGATTCCTTGAAGTCTTGGAGACACCCTTGAATATCATGATGCAATTTTGAAGCCATCATGAGGTGACTTGGAGAATTTAGTTTGATATGATGAAGAACAGTGGTGACACCTTCTAAGAGATCAAGTTTTTCATTGATGATGCAACGTGGAGACTAAAGTGAAGACTAAGTCAAGATTGACAAAGCTCATTGAAGAAGACATTGGGAGCCATGAAGAATAACCAAACATATCTTAAAAAATTAAAGCAAGGGTTGGAGCCCAAGAGGTTGGAGCCTTGAAAAGATAAGGTTTGTGCCTTGGAGGATAGGGTTGGAGCCCTATAGGATTGGAGTCCTCAAGATTCTAGGTCGGAGCCTGAACTAGATATAGGGTTGGAGTCCTTGAGGTTGGTGCCTCAAAATTGACAAGGTTGGAGCCTTGGAAGTCCATGTCAGTGCTTCGAAAATATAGGTTGGAGCCTGGGAGATTCAAGATCGGTGTCTTAATCTAGGGTTGGAGCCCTACATATATTGTACTTGATTTATTGAAGAACTTAATAAAAACAATTATTCTTATTATTCATTTTGTGTTCTAAATGTAAGCAATCTAACTGGTAAAAATAACAATTGAAAAGGAATATTGATCCACCCCCCTGTTGAGGAGTAAAAAGGGTCTTTTTAACCTCTATTTACCCTACATTAGTTACCAATCTAGGTACGATTTGTTATCTCAAGACTGTACTCAGTCTGAGGAGGTCACTTGTCAAGAGTAATGCTAGTAGTATAGTGCTTTTATAAAAGTAAATAAATGCTGGAAACAAACTCTAAATGTAATGGCAAGAAATTGAAATGCTTTATAGCTAAATCATTCAATTAAGAAACTACAACGCTCATCAATCAAGGATGTAGTAATGATAACGCTTTCCTTTGTAAACTGATGCAAATGAAAAGAAATCAAAGAGAAGATCTCCAATCTGGGAACCAGATAGCAATAGTCAATGTTCACTACAGTTGTAGATCATTCTATCTACGCCAAAGCAATTACTTGAAATGATAATTCAATTAACAGAAAAGGGAACAACAACTAATCTATTGAAAAGATAGAACAACAAAGCTTTAACTTACAAGAATGAATTAAGCAGCAATCGTAATCTAAAGGAATCATAGTAGCAACCTTTAACTAGGAATTGATTTGAACAACAAACCAAGAATGTAACAACAAACTCAAGTAGGTCTACGAAATATTAAATAGCGAACTAAATCAAATGTAAATGCACAGCAGAATAAATCAAATGTTAACACACAGTGAATCTATAATGACGGAATCAGTAATTTGAGTTTAGAATAATAAATATTAACCATGTTCATAAAGGAACAACAATTGCAGTTGCAATGGAACGGTAATCCAAATGAAAAGCAATCAAAATTAGAGGTGAACCGTAGCTAAATGAACAACAATACCAATCTGTAAATGCACAACAATGTTACTTTGTAAATGAATAGTAATGTTAATCTATAAAGGAACAACAATGTTACACATTAATGTCAATCTGTAAGGGAACAACAATGCGATATGACTTCAGCATAACATTTCAGTTGCAAATGATAACCTTACAATTCAAATACGAATTAAATATAACAGAGCCAGTAAATGAAATGACAAGGAACAACAGATTATTGTATGAAACAAGTAAAAGAAATCAAACCGCAAACGACTTGTAATCAGAAAATAATGGTACAGAAAGCAAGTGATCCACTAGGGTCGAGCCCTTAGCCACCAGGGACACACTGCTGCAATTACTCTAGAATCAAAGACATAATAGCGACAAAGTTTATGTATTAATCATGAAAACAAAGTTACAGTAATCACTCTTTAAAGAGAGTCGATGATCAAAGTTCAGTTTGCAATAGAAAATTCGATAAAACAACAGTAATCCCCCTTGTTAAGCGAATAAATCATTCTTGCAGACAAGACCGATCTCCCTAGTATCAATGGATATCTAGAAACAAGCAGGATAAGAAAATATACTTTTCTCTAAACATATTACGATTCATTAATAAAAACTAAGAGGTGTTTTAGACCCTACCTTAAGTCCAATGCTAGTTTGTGGCGCTTTGCTCCAACACTTCAAAGAGTTTCCTTTTAATAACCTTGCAAACACAAACAAGGCCACATCAAAGAACACCTGCATAGCTAATATAATAAATCATGTTCATCATAGTGATCAAGGAGTCTATGAAATAAACCATTAAACATAGCTTATTGAGAAAAATAAACTTCATTGTATTAACTTTGAGAAAGAAGAACTTTACAACATAGGTGCCTTGATGTTGTACAAGCTCTTCCCAGGGTCCAGGCAGGAATTCTCTCTACTTTGACAAGCCTCACTCTCTCCTAAATGAGATCAAAAGGTATGTGATCTTTCCTCTCAAAAGCTCAATTAGGAAGACTAAGTTCCAGCAGCATATACCCTCAAAAATATTCAACTTTCAACCTCCCAAGTAACCAGCCGAAAGCTTCATTTTATAGTGCAAGGTGTTACACAAAAATATCATCACCATGATTATTTGCAGTTAGTATGAGTCCATCATCACTTATATTAGCCTCCTAAGCAAGTCTCAGACCTTAGCTCTTCATGTCAAGCTTTGCAAATGAGAGAAAGACATTGAAAATCAATATTACTCTGGTTCCGCACTTTCTCCTACTTTTACCTGTGGACCCGCACCTTTTGTTCATATTACCTGCGTACCTGCATGCTCTGTCTGTAAAGGGGTGGGTGCGTACCCCTGTAAAAGTAAAAAAGACGCAAGTTTATCCTAAAAAACTCACGTTTGGGTTAATTCTAGATGTTTCTAGAAGGATTTTGACGTGGATTGTTCGCTCCAAGGTGGTTCATACATCCCAAAAGAGAAGGAGCTAATCCCTTGATAGGAGGAGCTATCCCTTTGAAGGAGGGCTTTATCCCTTTGAAGGAGGACCTAGTAACTTCCCTCCATTGCACTATAAATTAAGGCATTGGGTCAGTTGCTGGGGAGGTTAGACGCTGAACATTTTGAGGGTAAATGTTGATGGAATTGGGACTTCCTAGTTAAACTTGAGAGGAGAGATCACATACCTTTTGTTTTCGTTGGGAAGTGAGTGAAACTTGTCAAAGTAGAGGAGACTTCTTGTCGGACCCTGGGAGGAGCTTGTACAGCATCAAGGCACATGTTGTAAAGTTCTTCTTCATTTGAATTAATACAATTAGATTCATTTTTCTCAACAAATTGTCTTATGTGGTTTGTTTCATAATCTCCTTGATCATTATGATGAATATGCTTTATGAAACTGGCTTTTTAGGTGCTATTTAATTTAGTTTGCTTGTTTGTGTTTGCAGAATTACACTTCAAGGAAGCTCATTTGGAGCGAGGGAGCAAGGCTTCCACAAACTTGCATTGGACCCAAGGTAGGCCTAAAACACTTGTTTGCCTTTGTTTTAATTGCATATTTAGAGAAATATAGTTTTTGATTGGCTTGCTTGTCACTAGATATCTTTAGATACTAGGAAGGTCGATCTTGTCCGCAACCTCGACTCGTTCCGCGTGACAAAATGGCGACACCACTAGGGAATTGATTGTTTTCCTTGTTTTCACTTTGACCTGAGAAACGTGCCTTTTTGTTTCTGTTTTTGACTTGTTGTGTGTGGAATTGGGTGGATTTAGTAGATCTAGGTTTGTTTTGGCTTTTCATAACTTTAGGAGAAGTTTGCACTCTATGCTTTTATCACAGTGCGTACCTCTACGCATGTTTACTTTGCACACAGAGCGTGCACGCACCTGTGCAAACTCTGAGCCTGCGGACCGTGCTAAAATTTTGAAAAACTTGACTTTTCCTCTTGCAATTAGTTTTTATCTTGGTTTAGGTGTTGTTATCCTCTGTCCAGACCTGCATGTAACTTGTCAAAAGCTTTCCTTGGTCTAATTTCATTGGTGTTAGGGTTTTAGGTGAAATTCCTAGAAGTTTTGGTTGTCGGTCTTGATTTTCATTTTGGTCGTGTAGTAGCTTAGAAGCATAGAAGCCTCAGATCACCTTGGTTTTTACCGGCCTTCTTATGAGTTTGACCATTTGCAAAATCTACCTTTGTTGAGGAATCCATCTTGAGTTTTCTCTTTCCAAAATTTCGAAAAGATTGTGTTAAAAGTTTGGATTTCACTTTTACAAAAAAGAACAAAAATCATTTGTTTTTGACTGATTTGTGATTCTGGACAAGTTAGTCCTTGGTTTGCTTATTTCCAAGTAAAACATCCTTGAAAAAATAAAAACATTTTGTAAGCTTTTACCTCAAGTAGTTTTTTATAGTTTGTAGATCTTAAGATTTGCTTTGTTCATAGTTTTCTCAAGAT
Source organism: Pinus taeda (assembly GCA_000404065.3). Lineage (NCBI taxonomy): Eukaryota > Viridiplantae > Streptophyta > Pinopsida > Pinales > Pinaceae > Pinus > Pinus taeda. The sequence continues at coordinate 311,793 of APFE031696175.1, read as the reverse complement.
TTGCTTTATTCATAGTTTTGAGTGTTTTTATAACAATACAAAAATCTCTTTTGAAAAAGTTCTTTTGGTAGCATTTGAGCGTTTGAATGAAAAAGGAAATTCTTGTGCAAATAACTAGTTGTCTCGTTTTGAGTGCATTGGAACAAAAACTCTTCTTTAAATTTGTTTGTTAAAAAAGATTTGTTTTTACACGCATTTGCATTCTCAAACTCTTTCCTAGCTAGAAGTTCATTGAAGAGAAAAGATTGTTTGATCATCTTAAGTGCATCTTTTTAGTGATTTTAAGTCAAGTCTTCACACCATGAGTTTCATCTCCGCACCTCTTGATTTAATCAAAAACCAATAAAAATAACGCTTAAAGTAAAATTAATCTAGAAATCTTTTTATTTCTAGGGTTCTATTACATCAACATAGCTTAGGCTAGTGTCTTGGAGTAGGGAGTACTTAACTCTCAAGATAGTAAAACAAACAAGTAGTTGTATCTTGCGGTAGGAGAGAAATCCAATTGTTGCATCTATGCTCTGGGAAAGCTCCTCTTAAAGGAGAAGCACGAGATTGTGTCCGAACCAGTGTGGGAATCAATCCTTCCTCATTGAGAACGACACCAGAAATTCACGTATTAAAAACGGTAAACCTCGGATTAACCATTGTCGAGGAGCCTGGGTCACTTGTTTGTAAACCTTGGTTTATGTCAAGGAGCCTTCAAGGGGATTGAACTTGTTACTCTGCCCTTATGTGCGTATCGGATCGTAGACTGTTCCCCCAGGTATATTTGTTTCTGTTGGTAACCATAGTGACCATATTCTATAGGATTCTTCCTAAGGTGCCGTGCGGAAGATCCCACGACCTGAGCAGGGCGTCAGCTAGACTCACTTGGATTTTCTGGGGGGTCTCTTCACTCGAGACGGTTAAGTGGAGAAATTGTGCAGTCCTATCATTAAGTGGTTGTCGGGTAACTGTTCCAACCGCTATTTCTGTATCGAACTCTGCGACGTTGGATTTCATCACCAACTAGTGTTTTCGGTACGGAAAGTTACTGTTTGTGTGTGATTGATCTCCTAGATTCTTTAGGCATGTGATTCAATTTGTTTGGTTCTTTAGAGGTTTTAGGTGGTTTTAATTGAGATTTTACTTTGTTTGCGTGTGAAGTAGTTAAAAGTCTTTAACTATGGCTGAATTACCAAGGCAGTCCCGTAGACTTCAGGGCCAATCTCCTGAGTTTGTAAACGTGGCTGAGTTACTAAGGAAGTCCCGTAGACTTTGGGGCCAACCTCTTGAGGAAGTACCGAGCCAGCTTGAAGGCTTGAAAGTCCTCGTAACTTCTAGAGACAGTAGAAGTGGGTCACCTGAAGAAGGATAATCTTCTTTGATAGTACATCCTGATTCTCAACCGTTAGTGGCAGATTATAATCCATAGCCTGTATCCGTTTCAGAAGTTACTGGTAGTGTTGCATCTACTAGTGATATAGGTGAAGAACCTAAAATATCTGAACCCGAATCTGAAATTGTTGCTACTCCCATATCAGAGTTTGCTTCTCCAGCTTCTAGTGGTCCTAGTTCACCTAGGGTAGAAACAATAATTACCCAGGATCTTTCTTCTAGACTTATAGCTATTGAAGAACTTGCTATTTCAGACAATGAATAAGGCATTCCTTTTCCAGAAGATCGACCTATCTTAGACCTTAGGGAGCGTGAATCAATCTTTTATAGTCCACCTAGGAGCAGTGCTTGGTATCTTTCATTGACTAATTTTTTGGAAAACCCGGGACTAAGTTTTTCACCACCTCGTATTTCTTATCACCCAACACCTGGAGGTTACTATTCTCCGTTGAATATGTCTACGCAGTCATCCATGTTTTCTCAATCTCCGGAAGCCTTTTTGTATGGTGGTCCTTCTGTTCCCGCTGGGTATCAGTCCATGTTTGGTACTTTTTCGGGAGCATCTCCTCAACCTATTGAACAAAAGTTATTAATTGGAAGTAATGGTACTAAACCGTTGAGTGTACAAGATATTCTCATGATGCCAGGTTCTATTCCCAATCCTCAACCGCAAGGTGGTCAATCTCCGCCTGGGGGGCAACCTCAAGGTACCCAGTATGTGCCTAGGGGGCAACCTCAAGGTACCCAGTATATGCCTGGGGGGCAACCTCAAGGTACTCATTTTGTGCCTAGGGGACAACCTCAAGGACAGTACATACCTACGGGACAATACATTCCTTAAGGTCAACCCCAGACTCAATATGTACCTCAAGGTCAACCTCAGTATCAATATGTACCTCAGGGTCAACCTCAGTATCAATATGCACCTCCAAATCAACCTCAATAT
>APFE031696175.1:276671-293772 GCA_000404065.3 Pinus taeda | reverse complement strand
GTAGTCGTTGATTGAGGGCTCGGGGGTGGCCAGTTGTAGCAGAATCCTGCACAATTGAGCCTACGGTTAGGAGGAGAGTCGTCCCCAAAACCTTGTTGCGGTAAGCCTACTTCATGCAGGTAAGCTCAGGTAAGCACTCTTCATTGTTTAAATTTTAATGTTAATAAGTTAATTAGATGTTGATTTTGGGCTGTTACAGTGACTAGATAACCCAAGCTACGGAAGAAATATTCCGTGTACTACAACAAGCACCATCAGCAAAACCAATGTATGTTTGAGAAGACGTCGACATCTGCAATATCAAGAGTAAAACCAAGATAAGCAGGAATAATGAAAACATTCACTAAACTAGGCACACTTTCTAATCTAAAACACACCAACTAGGAAGAAATCTATTCTAATCAGAATCTCCACACCAAACTTTAAGCATAATATCTTTTCAGATAAAGCCCATTTATGGGTTTACCTAAAGAGACACCGTCAAAATCTACTAATTCATAGGCCCCTTTGGCCAGCTTGCACTTAACAACAAAAGGACCATGCCACATGGGTATGAATTTTCTAGCCCCTAGCTTATTGTTAGCTTGATCGTATAATAAAACTAGGTCCCCCTCCGAAAAGTTACGAGGTGTCACATTTCGATCATACTGAGCTTTTATCCTTTTTACGTGAGTCTCGATTGCTAATGTAGCATCACGTCGATTCTCGTCTAATTGAGGTAAGTATAAGAAACGTTTTTCCTCTTCAGAAGTGGCTGGAAGTAATTCTATGGCTATTTGCAATGAAGGAATTTCGCATTCAATGGGTAACAGGGCTTCTAACCCGTAAACACGCTGAAAAGGAGTGAAATCGGTTGATGCCTTGACTGAGGTTCGGTATGCCCAAAGTTCTGAAAATAACATGTTATGCCAATTCGACCGATGAATACTAATGATTCGTCGGATCATGGTGACTAGAACTTTGTTGATTACCTCAACCAGACCATTAGCATGTGGGTAATATGGAGTAGAGCTATCGTGATGCAGACCAAGCTGATCTGTTAGTTCAGTCATCATAATGCTCCGAAAATGGCTTCCATGATCAGTGATAATCGCTTGAGGAACACCGAACCTAGCAATTATATGATTGAAAATGAGCAGCGGTTTTGCCATCTGCCGAAAATGTAGGCATCACCTCGGCCCACTTGGTAAAATAATCTACCACAAGGATGATATACGCATGCCCCCCAGCCGAGTGAGGGTTACATGTAATAAAATCGATACCCCATTTTGCGAAAGGACCAACGGCAATTATATGGTGGAGAGGAGCATGTGGAGCACGTATCTTTTGATAAAAGTTTTGGCAATTGTGGCATTTCTGGACTGCATTGATACAATCTTTAAATAAGGATGGCCAAAAATAACCAGCGCACAATATCTTTTGGGTTGTGGCATACACAGACATATGACCACCACACGCTCCAGAGTGACAGTCATTTAGAACCTTTTCGGCCTCCTCATGAGTTAAAAAATGACAGAAAACAGAATCCACTCCACGATGATAGAGTGAATCTCCAATAATTCGGTATTGTTGGGATTGGAAACGTATTTTCCTTCGTTGAGACCGTGAAATTTTAGGCCGAAAAGATTGGGTTTGGAGATAGATGATTATATCCCCATACCACGGATCAAGAGTACTGATAAGAAACAAAGATTCATCCACAAGGGATTCTTCTGCCATAGTTTCGGTATCAGTGCGCAGGAAGTCACACATTAATTCTGCGAAAACCAAAGACTTCTTTGACTTGGATTTTTCAAATTCCAAGTCAAATTCCTGTAGGATAATGATCCATTTGGAATACTTGTCCCCTATCAATTGTTTAGTTAAAATATACGTCATAGGGTTACAGTCCAAAAGTACGGTGGTTTTGCGTAGTAGAATATAGTGACGAAAACACTGGACAACTTGAACAGCTGCCAGGGCCAATTTCTCCACATGCAAATACTTTAGTTCAGTTGGATTCGGAGTTCGACTAAGATAGTAAATCACATGTTCAGCATTGAATTCATCTTCCGGAACTAAAACCATCCCAATGGTGGAATGAGAAGCGGCGAGATATAAAAAGTAGTCCTGGTTGTAGTTGGGAGGATGAAATAACAGTGCACGGGTCAACGCGTGTTTAAGTGCATCAAAAGATTTCTGATCTATCTCATCCCAAAAGAATGTAGTGTTCTATTTCAACAACCTAGTAAAATCTTTTGTTATCTCGGCGTAGTTAGGAATGAATCGACGTAAAAGTTTTCTTTCCCCTGCAAACTTTGGAGTTGGCGAAGAGTCAAAGGTGGAGGTAATTTAACAATGGCTTCAACCTTCGAGGGATCGACATGAATGCCGGCTTTTGAAACAACAAATCCCAGTAAGCAACCCATTTCTATACAGAAAACACATTTGTGTGGATTCAACCTAATATGATAATGCCTACATCTCATAAAAATGGCTCATAAATGAGTGAGATGATCGGCTCTACATAATGAATGAGCAGGTAAATCATCGAGATAAGGTTGCACAATGTGCTTGATGTTGTGAAATGCATAAGACATAGCCCTTTGAAAAGTTTCTCCGGCATTCTTCAACCGAAAAGGTAATTTGCAATAAGCAAAGGTTCCCCATGGACAAATAAAAGCCATTTTTGGTTGATCAGTAGGGAGTATGTTAATTTGATTGTAACCTGAAAATCCATCCATCAAGGAGAACATTTCACTACCGGCACAATCGTCAATTATTTGATCGATATACGGAGTTGGATAATTGTCTTTTGGACAAGCTCGATTAATATCCCTATAATCGATACATATTCTTATCGTTCCTTGCTTTTTGTTAACAGGAACAATATTCGATACCCAATCCGTTAAAGGAATCTGATATATGAAACCTGGTTTGAGTAATTTTTCAACTTCAGCTTTAATAGCAGTAGCTTTTCTTGGGTGTATCTGATGCAAACGTTTCCGGAAGGGTTTAGCATCCGGGTAAGTTTTGATTTCATGGACAACAATTGATGGATCGACTCCTGGCATTTCTTTGTATGACCAGGCAAACACGTCGAGAAATTCTTGAAATAGGGCTTTATAAGTTTGGATTTCCTCGTCCATACAAGAAGCACCTATATGAATGTTTTCAATAATTTCGGGTTTCACTAAAATGTCAATAGGAACAGTTCGAGAAATGTTTCCCAAATTTAACTCAGAATCAGGATGTCGCAATGGGTTCTGATATTCCTTGACATAATCATTGGTAAAAATAGATGAGAAATCATTTTCAAAATGATCAAGCTCAGGTAAAAATGAAGATCGATGATGAAGATCTTCCCATGGTAAATCATCAACAGATAAAATCTCACGAATCTGCTCATCAGTATGAACAAGCTCAGAAAAAATTGTTGAATCTCAGGTTGAGATTGAAAGTGACTCCCCATGGACCACATTCATTGGATCAATTTCAGTTGAACTAGGGTCGGAAAATGACTGTACCGCTTGATATGCAACTTCAAATGGACTCAAGGGCATGACATCACCAAATGAGTCTACCTCGGAATCGGAAGGTACAATCCAAGGATCATCAAGAACAATAGTGTCCGATGAAATCATATGAATGGTTGCAAAAGGAGGCAATACATTCGAAGGAGGAAAGAAAAAAGTTCCTAGTAAACTAGAATTTTTAACTAATCCCACCCCAACATCCTTATAAGGGATAGTTGTTTTACCGACATGTTGGATACTCTTAGAAGAGGCTGGGTCAGATGAAAAATAATTCAACTGATCTATTGTAATGATCCTTCCATTATGAGGGAATTTAATAAGCCGAAAGACCGATGAAACAACAACAGTCATTGCGTAAGACCAACTATGACCCAAAAGAAGGTTGTAATCTAGAGGGGCATCAACCACCTCCACATCTAGATTAACATTTTTTCCTTCTACCCCTATAGGTAAGTCCTGGAGAATGCCATAAGGATGAAACCCGCAGTCGTCAAAATCCTTCAAAGTTGTCAGGGATTGGTTAAGTGTCAGAGAACCAAGCAATTTCCAACACAAAATCGACATAATACACGTTGAAGCTCCCTCATCAATCACAGTCTGAAAGCACAGCCTGTTTTTGAATAACACTGGGATCTGGAAAGCCATTTGATGAGGTAAGCGAGGTGTACTATTTTCTAAATCGAAGATTATAAGATTGGAATCCTGAACATCAACGGCTCCTATAGCAGACAAAAGCAATTTACATTGTGCTGGACATGATTGCAGCACCTCCAAAGCCAACATTGATGAAGGGGATATAGCTAAATCTTCAACAATGTTATAGTTCTGAGCAGCTCTCGCATGTGGATTGAAAGCTAACTTGCAAAGTATACCTTTAGCAGGTGGTTTGATTACTAAGTCTGGATTAGGTTTCTCAATCTGTAACAGATCGGAACCAGGAGGAGTTGAAGTTGATGGGTTTGAACTAGAAGATTTTAGTTCCTTACCACCAACAATATTCTTATTTCCATAATATTGCGATCGCGTCACAATCCTAACATGGGACATCATCATAATTTGTTCTTCTGAGGCATTTGAGGAAGAACCTATCATCTTACTATCTTTACTAGGAAAAGGATCCTTCAAGATAGTAGGCATTTGAGAACCTTTGACGATTTTCGAAACCTCAGCTCGATGTGGACAATCTCTTGTAAAGTGCTCCTCATCACAAATGAGACAATGATAGTGAGGTTTACGTTTCTCGTCAGTAGATTCAGTTTTTTATGGTTTCTCTTTTGTGTTTTGCTTATTTTTCTTCTTCCCTTTCTTTTTACCGTCGGATTTGGATTTGGCCGTAGAAGATTCTACAACATGAATATCGGCAGGAACTTCAGCGGAAGCTTCTCCTGTCGGGGAATCTGGTAAAGTTATAATAGGAGAAGAATTCTTTGCATATTTCTTCTTACTTTTGGTATTAACTATACCAATCATTCCATCAGCAGCATGAGACCCAGAAGGAGTTGCTATTATTTGATTTTGTTTGGGAAGATCGGGAATTTTTTCATGTAAAGTACCTGACTGCGTATAAACTAAGTCAAGGTACTGAGCTTGAGCAATTACTTGCTCCTCAGTAACTACTCCGGCCTTAGCTACATCTTGAGTGATTTTTGGTAATAAGGATTTAACAAACCATTCTACCAAAATTTGATCCGGGATATAAACTTTCACTAAACGTCGTCGACGTCGCCATTCATGAATATGGTCTGAAATATATGTAGACGTTGACTGTTTTAATGAAGTTAATAATTCCGTGCCATTGTCATATCTGACAGGAAACTAAAAATGAGTTAAGAATGAAGTAGCTAACTGACTAAAATTATAAAAAGAGCTTCGCGGCAACTCAATGTACCACTTAGCTGCAAGACCAATTAGAGTGTGTTGAAAAAGTCTTAAGCGAATTTAATCATCTATAATGGAATTTGATGCACACCAGAGGTGATAATTCATCACATGGTTCAACAGATCCTCTCCCGGTTTACCTTCAAACTTCAGAATATCACTGGGAAACTTATTAGGCATTGGCGGCCAGTACATAAGATAATAAATTGGATCATTCGTAAGGCACGACAAGTCGGGTAAATCCAAAGTTGCGATGAACGGTAACTGACGATTAGGGTCTCGAAAAACTTGGGTTACAAGACCAGATCTAGGAGGAGGATACCCAGGATAACGTGGAATTGGATTTGCATTTGGAATATTATACCCTCCCAGAAAACTAGGATTAACTGGACCAAACTGGGGTTGTTGAGATTGAGGTTGTTGATATGTATACCCAGGGTACAGTTGATACTGATAAACTGGGGTTTGCACAACAGGACCGTATTAATACTGTCCCTGGTACAGTTGATAAGTAAATTGAGGTTGACTTGTGACAACCATACTTGGACCAGGTTGTCCTACAGGCATCTGAACCGAAGTCTGAATTATAGGTCCAGACTGGGGTACAGAGGTCTGAGGAGTTGATACAAGAACAGTAGAAATCAGAGTTGTCGATACTCCAGAAATAGGTGGGGTAGATTGAACAGAGGTTGCAGTAGTTGCAGCAGTCGATTGAGGCAGAGTTCGAGGCGAACTAGGCCCAGACTGATGAGCTGCACTAGGTGCAGAAGTTTGAATAATATACTGGATGGCTTGCTGGGTCGAACCAGAAACCATAGGTTGTCCAGTTTGAGATGAAAACTGCACATTGGGTTGCAAAATCTGTTGAGTTTGAGATGGATCCCACACCATATTCGTTGCGGGGTAAGGACCCATAACATGTTGAGCATATTGAGGACCATAACCAGGTTGAGTGTAGGAATGATAATTGAAAGGCACATTTCCAGTTCCTTGAACAGATGGTTGAACAGAAGGTGGTTGGAAACCTTGAGATTGGTACTGACCTTGAGGTTGATAACCTTGAGGCGCGTACTAAAACTGGGGTTGACCTTGAGGTATATATTGATACTGGGGTTGACCTTGAGGCATATACTTGGTCTGAGGTTGACCTTGAGGCATATATTGAGTCTGGGGTTGACCTTGAGGCATGTACTGTCCTTGAGGTATGTACTGGCCTTGAGGTTGCCCCCCAGGCGGAATTGAACTGCCTTGAGGTTGCCCCCCAGGTGGTATTTGATTGCCTTGAGGTTGCCCCCCAGGTGGAAACTGATTACCCTGAGGCTGCCCCCCAGGCGGAATCTGACTACCTTGGAGTTGCGGACTTGGAATAGCACCAGACATCATAAGAATTTCTTCTACACTCAACGGTGGAGTTCCTTTATAACCAGTTGACATCCCATGTTCGATGGGTTGAGGAGACGCTCTTGAAAAAGTACCAGAAACCGACTGATACCCAAATGGAATAGAAGGACCGCCATATAAAAATGTTTCCGGATTTTGGGAAAACATGGATGACCGGTTGGACATATTCGAAGGAGGATAATAACCTCTAGGGGTTGGATGAAAAGGAATACGAGGTGGTGAAGCAGCGAGACCCATATTTTCTAAAACGTTCATCAAAGATACGTACCAAGCGTCACTTTGAAAAGGACTGTAAAAAGTAGATTCACACTCCCTAAGTTCTATAGTTGGTTGATTTTCAAGGGAGTTATATCCTCGTCTGGAATAACAAGTTCTTCAATGGAAATGAGCCTAGACAGAAGATTCTGGGTAATAACACTTCCTACCCTGTGTGAACCAAGACCACTAGAAACTGGAGAAGCAAATCCTGAGGATGGAGTAGCAGCAGGTTCAGTTTCAGGTTTGGAAACTTTAGGTTCCTCAACGACTTCACTAGTAGGAGAAATGCTACCAGTAAATTCGAAAACTAAAATTGGTCCAGACATATACTCTATTGCTGGAACTTGATAATCAGGGTGAATAACTAAAGATGATTCTCCAGCCTCTGGTGACCCAACTCTACTTTCGCTAGGTGTGACAGGAGCTCTTAGCCCTTCAAGCTGACTTGGTGTATATTCGGGAGGCTGCCCCCAAAGTCTACGAGATTGTCTTGGTAATTCAGCCACGATTAATTAATTAATTACTTCACACGAAAACAAAGAAAATCTCAAGAAAACCACCTAAAGTCTCTAAAGAGCCAAACAATTGAATCACACACCTAACAATCTAAGAGTTCAAACCACACACAAACAGTATTCTTCCGTACTGAAAACACTAGTTGGTGATGAAATCCAACCTATTCAATACAGAATGGCAATTGGAACAGTTACCCCGACAACCTGCTTAATGAAATAGACTGGCACAAGTTTCTCCACAAAACTGTCTCGAGTGAAGATAACCCCCCAGAGAGTCCAAGTGAGTCTAGTCGACGTCTGCTCCAGGTACAGTGGGATCTTCCCTCCACCGTCACCTTAGGAATAATCCTAAAGATTATGGCCACTAAGGTTACCAACAGAAACAAATATACCTAGGGGAACAACATACGATCCAATACGCACGCAAGGGCAGAGTAACAAAGCTCAATCCCCTTGAAGACTCCCTGACATAATCCAAGGTTTACCAACAAGTGACCCCAGGCTCCTCGACAATGGTCAATCCGAGGTTTACCGTTTTTAATATGTGAATATCTTCTATCGTTCCCAATGAGGAAGGATTGATTACCTCATTGGTTCAGATATGATCTCGTGCTTCTCCTTTAAGAGGAGCTTTCCCAAAGCATAGATGTAACAATTGGATTTTCTTCCTACCACAAGATCAACTACTTGTTTGTTTAAACTATCTTGGAGAGTTAATTACTCCCTACTCCAAGATACTAGCCTAAGCTATGTTGGTGAATAAGAGCCCTAGAAATAAAAGATTGTTAGATGAATTTTAATTAAGCGTTAATTTTATTGGTTGTTTCTTAAGTCAAAAGGTATGGAGATGAAACTTTGTGGTGTGAAGACTCGACTCCAAAACGCTAAAAAATGCACCTAAGATGATCAATTCTTTTCCTTTTCAATGAATCTCTAGCTAAAGGAAGAGTTGAGAATGAAATTACTTGAAAAACAAAACTTTCCTTCAACATATAAACGAAAAGAAAAGCTTTTTTGTCTTTTTCAAAACACTCAAATGAAGCTACTAATTATGCTCACGAAATAAATCCCTTTTCGTTTCAACGGTCAAAACTTGAAAAAACAATTTTTCAAAAGAGAAACTAGAATTTCTAGAAAACACACTCAAAACTATGAAATATCTAATTTTAAGATCTAACTTCTAAAAACTAATTGAAATAAAAGCTTCAAATGTTTTTGAGGATGTTTTTACTTAGTTATCCAGAAAACTAAGGATTAACTCGTTCAGTCAAGACAAATCAACCAAAAACACCCAGCTATGTTTTTTTAATAAAAAATGAAATTCACAACTTATGACCAAGTTCTTTCAAAGTTTTGCAAAGAGAAACAAAATCAATTTCTCACCAAAGGAAGATCTCACAAACTAGCGAGACTTATCAAGAAGACAAAATATTCCAGGGTGATCTAAGGTCTCTTAGGATTCTAAGCTTCAAGTCACTACAAGGACTGAGTGAAGACCAAACCAAGCATGCAAAAACTTCTAGAAATTCATCCAAAACACAACACTAATGGAACCTACTTATGAGAGACTTTTAACAGGATATATGTAGATTTGGGTAGAGGATAAAAGCAATAAAATGAATCGAAACTAAACTGGACGAAGAGATTTTAGGATTTTCAAAAATTTTGACAGGGTCTGCAGGCCCCAAGTGAAACCAGGTGTGGTACTGCTCTGTGCAGTAAAGTAACAGTGCGGACAGGTCCGCACTGTAACTCAAACAAAACGTGCGGTCCTCATGAAAATTTCTAAAAAATAAAAATAAAAAAACCAAACCAGGATCGAAAACCTACCCAATTCCATACACATCAAGTAAAAACTAGAAACGAAAAATCAAGTTTCTTGAATCAAAGATAAAGGAAAATTAAACAATCAAATCCCTTCCCCAGTGGAGTCACCAATTTGTTAAGCAGATAAATCATTCTTGCGGACAAGACCGATCTCCCTAGTATCAATGGATATCTAGCAACAAGCAGGACAAGCAAATATACTTTTCTCTAAACATATTACGATTCATTAATAAAAACTAAGAGGTGTTTTGGACCCTACCTTAAGTCCAACGCTAGTTTGTGGCAGCCTTGCTCCAACAACTTCAAAGAGTTTTCTTATAATAACCTGTAAACACAAACAAGCACACATCAAAGAACACTTGCATAGCTAATATAATAAATCATATTCATCATACTGATCAAGGAGTCTATGAAATAAACCATTAAACACAGCTTATTGAGAAAAATAAACTTGACTGTATTAACTTTGAGAAAGAAGAACTTTACAACCTTGGTGCCTTGATGCTGTACAAGCTCTTCCTAGGGTCCAGGCAGGAATCCCCTCTACTTTGACAAGCCTCACTCTCTCCCAAATGAGATTAAAAGGTATGTGATCTTTCCTCTCAAAAGCTCAATTAGGAAGACTAAGTTCCAGCAGCATATACCCTAAAAAATATTCAGCTTTCAACCTCCCAAGTAACCAGCACAAAGCTTCATTTTATAGTGCAAGGGAAGGAGGTTACAGGTCCACCATTGAAGGGATAGAGTCCTTCTTCAAAGGGATAAGCTCCTCACATCAAGGAGTTAGCTCCTTAAGGAATGGGATGCATGCATCCTCAAGGAGCGAACTTGCCAGTGCAAGATTCCCTCTAGAAGCTTCCAAAATTGACTCAAAATGAGTTTTAAGAATAAACTCGCTCCTTTTTAACTTTTACAGGGATTCACACCCATACATGCAGATACAGAGCGGTGAGGTGCGCAGGGGACATGACCAATGGGTGCGGCACCGCAAGTAATGCTAAGAGAAAGTGCGAAACCAGAGTTTTAGAGACTTTTAAGGACTTCCTCTCATTTTCAAAGCTTGATATGCATACCTGAGGTTTAAGACTTGCAAAGGAGGTATGTATGAGTGGTGATAGACTCATATTGATTACAGAAATTCATGGTGACAATTATTCGTGTAACACCCCTTTGGGCTAGCAGTGCTGTCCCTTTTTATAGCAGCCAAGTAGAAATACCAAAGATATAGATATTCTTAAGGTAGCGATTCACCATATCGTTATCCTTCAGTTATCTCTTCATCCTCTTGTGCTAATATGGTATTTCTTCTTCCTTTTCCTGCCTCATGAGCTCCGATCTGGATTGCCTCGTCTCGATGCAGTTCCCTGTCAAAGGAACAACAGTTGGTTTTGCCTTGTCTTTTCCTCTGAAATGGTGATCTTCCATTTTCTTCATTTTAGCATAGAAAAAGGTAATAATTAGTCATTTTACGTTACTCACAAATCTCTTAAACTTTATTATAGTCCTTCATCATATGCCCATCTCATAATGTAAAGAAGTTATGAATTAAAGGAAAAGATAACGAAATAAGTGGCAATTACATACCTTTTCTAATGCTCAACACACCACCTTGCTTACCCTTTTCATGCCCTCATGAAAACATTGTAATTGACATGCAAGTCAATTAGGGAATAGGCTGGAGAAGGATTCTCAGTCAATGGTCTACAACCATGATTTCTAGCTAAGATTTCAAAAATATGCCATGTTTGACCTTCAGGCAATTCATATAAGGCTCTATACTCTGGTGCAGGATACCAAATTACTGGACTTCAGAACCTATAGCCTAACCAAGATGAGCCTTCTCTCAAGATGAGGTCACCATAGATAACCAAGTGGTCAGTAGCTAACTTAAAATTCTCATAATTGAATGGTTCTCTGTTTTGGATATTCTGATTAGAAGTCTGGTATCGAAATTTAGTTGCTGCTATGGCAAGGTCTTTGATAGTTAGGAAGTATTCTACCCCTTGCTGGATGATTGTTGTGTTAATAGGTCCGAATGTTTGGATCACACCCTGAGTTCTCATTAGGCTCCTATGTTTATTCCATAATTGCAATGCGTCTCTAGGTTCACCCCTTACCCATAGATCTAACCCATTCTCCTGTCTCTCGAAGACATTGTAGGCTTTAAGCCACTTTATCTAATTAACACCAAAAGAAATAAATGCCTGAAGTTGGACATCACCCACAAAGGGGCTAGGGTTCTGTTCTGTTTCTCCATCTAACACAAGATTGTGCAAATAAAATTCACATAACAATCGCTAAACTTTCACCCCGTAATGCTTACAACAATTTATGAAATCATCAATGGTTTTTATCTCTATAGGTACTCCTACCTTGACAGCTTAATTTTCAATTGTAAATATCTTTCCATAAAAAACAAAGCATAATTTCTGGTGGGTGCCCTACATGCTAGAACATTGGTATACAGAGAACACAAGGTATCCTTCTTATTTATAACCATGTCTAGTCTATGGGTTACCTTTTTTATTCTTTCCTCTGCCCTTCGCCATCCATCGAAGGCCTGTCTTTCTGATGCATTGATGTTCTTTAGTTGTTGTTGTAACTTCTGATATTTTTCTTGAGGAAAAGTTTCCTATGTGAGTTTCTCTATCGTTTGTTGGGCTTGTGCCAAATCTTTTTGCAGAGTTACTATTCTCGGGTCATTATCCATCATGACAATTTTGGGCTAGATATCTACTTGGATCTCCTTATTGCGAAATCTATTTTTTATGGTTTGAGTTTCCTTCTCACAGACTGTCCGGTCTATTTGGACTTCTTTATCACAGGCCGGTGTGTTGTCTATTTATGCTTCTACATTTGCAACAGCCAAATGCTGTTCCTTGCAATTCTAAATAACAGGTTTGAATTGAGTCTTCTTGGTCTTTTTCTTATGGGGTTTTGCCTGGGTGGTTGCATGCTTTTCCCCAAAGGTTCCTTTTGAGTTCTTCCCCATTTTTAAGACTCTTATTTGTTGTCGAAGTTTCTTAATTATGTTAAGAAATCTCTGTTGTTCCTTTCGCAATTTTCTAATTTCATCTATTTTCTTAGAAGGAACAACCATTTCTTTTCTCAGGCCTGGGCTTTGGACTTCAAGTATTGTACCCTCACCTTGGCCAATTTCCATGTTTCCTTCTTGGAACACCTCCTCTGTGTTCTGTTGATCAGGTTTTTCATGGGTAGAAACCCAAGTTTGTTCTGCTGTCTCCTGGGTAGCTTCTTCTTCTACCTCTTCTTCATCATGCAATTCTTCGGGTGTATTCTGACTAGGAATAAATTGTTCTTCTTCCTCATCCTCGTCACTCTTCTCCCCCGATACACTCTTGTCATGAGCAGAGTGATCCTCTTCTTCATCCTCCACGTCACACATTTCCTCGGATAGACTTTTATCATGAGCATAGTGTTCCTGCGACCCTTCTTCGGTATGGGGGTTGAGTGGGCTGTGAGGTTGGACATACTCACCCATATTGGCCAAACTTTGGGCCAATTCATCTTCTTGCAGAGGGTTTTGCAGTGGACTTTTGTTGTGCTGATTTGTTTCCTCCCCTTCTTCCTGACCAAATTGCTCTGTCTCTTCCTCTGGTTCTTCTTCTTCATTTTCCTCTAATTCTTTTTCATTTTCCCCACCTTCAAGCTAATATGGTTGCTCATCTTCTGAATCATGTATTTCCATAGGCTGGCTAATGTTTCCCTAGGAATTTCCCAGCATTCCTCTACTCCTTACCAATCTAATAGATTGTCTTTGTTTCGATGGTCTCTTCAATGTGCCAGCAATATGTTTTCGTTTTGGGGCTGGCAAGGCTAGTCCCCCATCTATCGAGAAAATCAATTCTTCCCAACTACTCTGTTGTTGGGAAAGACTGTAATTGACTATCAATCGAATTAAACCATGATGGCTTACTACTGACTCTACATGGCGAGATTTTTTCATGCTTCGGGCAACATCATGTAATAAAAAATTTAAGAACGTAGGAAAATTCACAACACATTTTTTCTTTAATACGGCTAATAGTTTGAGATGGCGTGGTCTTACCACGTATTTTGTACCATCACAAGTGATGTAGCTTTGGATAATTCTCACCAATTCTGCCCAAGGCTCTCCTAAGGTTGCCAGCAGGACTCCTTTCCCTTTGATAGTAAGGTTCTGCCCTTCATCCTCGAATATGGTTATGGCATCTCGCAGTCTCACCTTTTCTAGAGTCCATATAGGTCCAATGACTGGCAGTCTCGAAACTTCAACAATTACGTCATCTATGACTGCTATCTGTCTCCCTCTCACCATGGAATGATTTTCCTACAAATTTTGTAGAAACTCGATTGCCACCATCTTGTTAGATTGTTGTAGACGGTTAAGGTAGGCTATCCATCCTGCCCTTACTAAGATTTCTCATGCAGCGTCAAAGACCATTAACACCTGTGGCTCATTGCGAATTGATCTTCCTCCCATATTGTTCACGCTTAGCACACTGTAAAAACACAAAGACGATGATGGAACAACAAGCTGTTCAAATTTTTATTTCACTGTTAAGAAAACACAAAGTAGAAGATGGAACAACAAGTTGTTCAAATTTTTAATTCACTGGTAATTTTTGCAGAGAAAAACACGGAAATGGCATTGGAACAACAAGCCATGCATATTGGGAAACAAAATACCATTAGACTTTCTATTCCCGAGTTTTGGTGAAGTCATAATACCTCCGAATGATGAATTGACACATATGCCAGTGAATTATGGAGATCACCCGCGCCCCCCTGTAATATGATAGGTCATCCTCGACTGTCAAATAAAGGAGCAACATGCTGAACTACAATCATACAGTGGAATAAAGGAACAATGTATAGATATATGACATGTTTACAAAAATGAGCGGATTACCGAAATCGAGGCGTATGATGGAAATCGCTAATAAATATGGAAATGTTGTGATATGATGCGAAAAATGGAGGATAAAATAGCTGACGTGAATAAAAGTTATTATGCGGTCATTTTCCACTTTAACCATCATGATTGATTTGTAAAATAATTTTCATGTATCAAAGGTTCGAAGGGGTTATATGACATAATCTCATCTGAAATCACTATAAAGATATAAGAATAATGGTTTATAATGACTATTGGTGTATAAGAAATATGACTTCAATACCATCAACAAAGCTCTATTGCCCACATGTGTCCATAACCTTGACAGAGTTGCTTATTTCACCCTTGGAACCATAATCCTTTGTGTATGCCTAGGAAAGTGTTGTGCAATGTTAGAATGGAGGCCATTGTGCTGGCTTGGTAACCAATTAAATCAGAATGCCATTCACTAGGAAGGAGTGAAAGGTGGGAAGGTCGGCTCATGATGAGACCTCCTGTTCCAAGGACTTTTTTATTTTTCTGATGTTCCTCTTGGATCATATCCCTAGTGTGGTGACCATAGTGGGAATGCCACTTCACTTTCTTCCTTATGATCATGGTAGGTTGGCTCTTGATGAGACCCCCTATCCTTCATCTAACAAATCACGTTAGTAATCATATAGATATGTATCTTTTTCTTATTCTCTTTTTATTTTATAAGCACTTTCCTATTTATATACAGAGGGTGGCTCAACACTCCTTAAGAGTAGGGATGGTGGAGGAAGTCTGAACATCTCAATAGAAAACAATATGCCCTTATTCTTATTCAATAATAATGATCAAAGAGAATTATGGGGATTTAGAAAGAACCATCATGATAAAAATAATTAATCACATTGGTATTAGTGAAAATAAAGACAACAAAGTGACATAAATAGTTGTGCCCTTTCCTCTTTTTTCTTATCAATTCAAAGCAATTTATTTTAAAGATAACGATTTTTATTTGATTTGTTGATTTTAGTATCCTCTAGTTTTTGTATTCTTTCATATATGTATAGTTATGCCGTAGATGACCATTGCTCACAAAAATCCTCTAAATGGTGAAGCACAAATACACACAAAAAGAAGAAAAATGCACTCAAAAGTGTTTTTCTTTAGATGGAACATCTGTTGTTTCTTTGGAGGGACACCAAAAGAATATTTGCACACAAAAACTGTAAGAAAACGAAAAAAAAAACATATTCGAAACTGTTGTTCCCTGAGAGGAACAACAACTGTTCCTTACTCGAAATAGCAAATAAAGAAAACACAAACAAAAAATGTAGAAATGTTGTTTCTTCGGAAATGAACAACAAAAACAAAAGTGTTGTTCATTCGGAAAGGAACAGTAGAAAACGGAAGTGTTGTTCCTTCAGAAAGGAACAGTAGAAAAACAAAAGTGTTTTTCCTTCGGAAATGAACAGTAGAAAAACGAAAGTGTTGTTCCTTCGGCAAGGAACAGTAGAAAAACAAAATTGTTGTTCCTTCAGAAAGGAACAACAAAAATGTGAATGTGTTGTTCCTTCAGAAAGGAACAATAGAAAACGAAAGTGTTGTTCCTTTGGAAAGGAACAAAAAAAATGAGGAAATATTGTTCCTTCAGAAAGGAACAACAAAAGGTGAAAGTGTTGTTCCTTCGGAAAGGAATGAAAAAAATGCGAAAGTGTTGTTCCTTCGGAAAGGAACAACAAATTGTGAAAGTGTTGTTCCTTCGAAAAGGAATAGTCCGAAGGAACAACAAAAAGGCAGAAATGATGTTCCTTTGAAAACGAACAACAAAATACAAAAGTGTTGTTCCTTCGGAAAGGAACAACAAAACGGTGAAAATGTTGTTCCTTCGGAAAGGAACAACAAAACAGTGAAAATGTTGTTCCTTCGGAAAGAAATAGAAAAATTCAAAAATATTGTTCCTTCTAAAAGGAACAACAAAAAGACGAAAGTGCTATTCCTTCAGAAAGGAACAACAAAATGCAAAAAATTTTGTTCCTTCGAAAAGGAACAGCAAAGCGGTGAAAGTGTTGTATGTAAAAAATTGTAGAAATGTAGAAATATGTACAAAAAGTAATTTACACAAACAAAACAGAAAAAGTTATATACAAAATTTAAAAGCAATCAAATTACTTAGTGAACTGAAGGCGAGGAAGAGTTCTCTTCCTCAGCCAAAATCTGTTAGGATATTCCGACACATAGGAAATAGTTAAGTTCAACTTGGTCTAGTATAGAGTTAGGTAAAGTGTGTTTCTTTACCGTTGTACATTTGTAACTTACAATCCGACGGTCACGATATGTAGTGATCCGACGGTTCATTCTCTCCTCGGTATTACCGACACTTGATCCGTGGCTTGACACCCGATTGGTCCATGAATTCTATTTAAAGCGCATGGAGGGTCATTTGTAGGTTAACCGTGCATGAGAGAAGCTTATGTAAATTTTCATTCTTTTATTAATAAATTGCCTGTAGTAGCCACGTTGGCGCAGGCCGTGGACTGTTTCCCTCTCTGAGGGTTTTAACCACGTCAAAATACTGGTGTATTGATCTGTGATCTGTTTGTGAGCGGTGTCCTTTTGGTGTTCTGTCTGAGGAACTTACCCTGTAAATCCCTACATGGTATCAGAGCTATTTGAGGGCCGCGTCCGTTGGTGATCCAAATCTGAAGCCGGTAGAACTGCATGCGGCTGTCGTTTTCTAGATCTACTGTTTCTGACTGCTTTCGGGCCGAGAGGACTGCTCTGTTGTGTTTGGAGCATCTGTTCCAGTGAGGAACCCCTTTCGTTTCACGCGAAAAGGTTTC
>APFE031696175.1:196675-272868 GCA_000404065.3 Pinus taeda | reverse complement strand
ATTCTGATTGGGCTGGTGACCCTGATGATTGGAAGTCTACTGCCGGTTATGTCTTCACTCTTGGTTCAGGACCTATTACATGGACTTGTAAGAAACAGGCTGCCATTTCTCTTTCGTCAGCAGAAGCAGAGTATCGTGGTGCCGTGGAAGCTAGTAAGGAAGCCTTGTGGCTTCGTCAGATCCTATCAGAATTTGGCTTTGAGCAGCAGCATCCGACTACACTTTGGTGTGATAATTAAAGTGCCATTCAGCTTTGCAAAGATCCAGTTCAGCATCAGCGCAGCAAACACATTGAACTTCACATGCACTTCATCAGAAAGCTCATTCATGACCATGTTCTTGAAGTGCAATAATGTTCAACAGATGATCAGGTTGCAGACATCTTCACAAAGGCTCTCAAGAGGCGAAGTTCACTAAACTTCGATATATCCTTGGAGTTCAGGAAGTTGTCACTAAGGGGGGATAGGCTCTAGTGCCTCCTTCCTTCTCCTATTGTGTCATATTTGTAAATCCTTCAATCCTATCCCAAGTTGTTCTTAAGGGGGGATGTTAGGATATTCCGACACATAGGAATAGTTAAGTTCAACTTGGTCTAGTATAGAGTTAGGTATAGAGTTAGGTAAAGTGTGTTTCTTTACCGTTGTACATTTTGTAACTTACAATCCGACGGTCACGATATGTAGTGATCCGACGGTTCATTCTCTCCTCGGTATTACCGACACTTGATCCGTGGCTTGACACCCGATTGGTCCATGAATTCTATTTAAAGCGCATGGAGGGTCATTTGTAGGTTAACCGTGCATGAGAGAAGCTTATGTAAATTTTCATTCTTTTATTAATAAATTGCCTGTAGTAGCCACGTTGGCGCAGGCCGTGGACTGTTTCCCTCTCTGAGGGTTTTAACCACGTCAAAATACTGGTGTATTGATCTGTGATCTGTTTGTGAGCGGTGTCCTTTTGGTGTTCTGTCTGAGGAACTTACCCTGTAAATTCCTACAAAATCTGCATATCAGAATCTTCTTGGAGTTGCTAGTAGAAGGATTCCCCAATAAGCGGTTTGTGGTACAAACGAAATCAATGGCCATTTGCTTTAAAGGTATGTAGAGATCCATCAATAGTAGTCAAAGTAATAGTGCATTATCATGCAATTTCTGGATTTCATACGGTCCTCGCCAGCGAGTCTGAAGTTTTTCCAGAAAATCCTGAAACCTGGAATCGTACAGGAGTGCCCAATCTCCTTTGTGGAAGATTTTCTTTTTGATGAGGGCGTCATGCCATTTTGCTCTCTGTTGTTGGATTAATGTAGTATGCTGAAGAGCCAAGAGCCTCATTTCATCTAGCTCGTTGATTCGCTATAGTCTATTAGTCTAGGCCTCATTTAAATCTAGACCGATTTCTTGTGCTGTTCTTAGCATTTGTATTTTGAACTCTATTGGAAAGATGGGTTCCTTTCCAAATACTAGATGATATGGTGAATAATCGGTGGTGTTTCTCCACGTTGTTCGATATGCCCACAAGGCTCCCGACAATCTTGTAACCCAATTGCGTCTATGTGACGCAATGGTTTTTGTTAATATTACCTCTATGACTTTATTCGTACTCTCTATACAGAGTGGTAATTTTTTGCTGAATATGATAGTTTTTTAATGTTGTAGCAATTTTATTACCTGCAAACTGTGGTCCTCCGTCCGTGATTATGTCTCTTGGGAGGCCATATCGCATAAAAATTTGGAACAGGAAATGAATGACAAAGTACTCTGTAACTCTTGGAAGTGCCTTTACTTCAACCCATTTAGTAACATACTCTATTGCTACCAAAATATATGTTTTCTGGTTTGACGATGGGTTGATTGGACCAACAAAATCAAGCACCCAACGCTCATATGGGTCGATTACTAGTTGTGGGTTCAAAGACATTTCATTGGACTGTCTGGGGCGTCCTGCTCTTTGGCAACTGTCACAAGCTTGAATAATTTTTTTCGCGTCTTTGAAGATTGTGGGCCAGTAATACCCTGTTTACAGAACTTTGTGACCAGTTCTTCGATTTGCAAAATGTCTGCCACATGGTCTATCATGACAAGCTTTCAGAATGTCAAATATTTCATCATCACGGACGCATCTTCTGATGTGCATATCCGCCCCTGTATGAAATAGGTAGCCCCCAATCCAAGAAAATTGGGTACTACGTTGAACAATCTATTTTCATTCATTGGGGTTCAGATGCTTTGGTAATTTTCCTACTGCTAAATAATTTGCAACATCAGCATACCAAGGTGTCTTGATAGTAACAACGAATAAATGTTCATCTGGAAATTGATCTTCAACTGCTGCTGTGTCCACTGGCTTCGGCATTCATGAGAGAAAATCAGCTAGAGGATTCTCTTTCCCAGGTTCATCTTTTATTGTGATGTCAAATTATTGCAATAAAATCAACCATCTTGTTACTCTACCATTTGTAATTGGTTTATTTGCTAAATATTTTATGGAAAAGTGATCTGTATATAAAATAATAGGATATCCAGTGATATAACGTCTAAATTTATTTACAGCATGTATTACAGCTACAAATTCTTTTTCAGTAAGAGTATAATTTAGCTTAGCAGGAGATAAATTCTTGCTAATGTAATAGATTGCATATGGTTTTTTGTCTTCTTCCTACCCAAGGACTGCTCCAATAGCTGTGTCCGAAGCATTTGATGAAATTTGAAATGGCAGGTCCCAATTTGGGCCTCTTAGCACTCGGGTTGTTGACACAAGCTTTTTGAGATCCTCAAAAGCATGGTCGCATTTATCTGTCCAAACAAAATCAACATTCCATGTTAGTGCATATATAGGTGTAGCTATTTGAGAAAAATGTTATGTAAATCTCCTATAATAACCAGAAAATCCAAGAAAACTATGTACCTCTGTCTGTGTGGTAGGAGTAGGTATTAACAAAATTATTTGAATTTTGGCCGGATCTACCTGTATTCCAGTTGCTGAGATATAATGACCTAGGATGAGTCCTTCAGTCATCATCATGTAGCACTTTTCATGGCTCAAACAGAGCCTGGTGGCAATACATCGCTGCAACACCTTTTCCAATGTCTAGTGCTGGGTCGAAATCATCTCCGTATGGTGTGAAATCATCCATGTATACTTTGATCCCTTCATTTATTAAATCTGAAAAGATGCTCAGGATGGCCCTTTGAAATGTGGCAGGGGCATTGCATAGGCCAAAGGGTAGGACTCTGTAGGTAAACATTCCCCAAGGACAGGTAAAACTAGTTTTGTCTAGGTCTTCATGGGCAATCTGAATTTGATTGTACCCACTAAACCCATCCAAGAAAGAAAAGAATTTCTTTCCTGCTAATGTATCTAATACCTGGTCAATGAAAGGAAGGGGAAAGTGGTATTTCTGGGTTTCTTTGTTTAATTCTCTATAATCTACACAAATCCTCCACTTTCCATTCTTATTTGGCACCACTACTAGTGGAGAGACCCATTTTCTATTGGATATTGGATAAATAAAGTTTACATCAGAAAGTTTTTGTAATTCAACTTTCAAAATGTCTTTCAGGTGAGGGTTAAGTCTCTGTTGGGGTTGGCGAATAGGTCTCACATCCTTTTTTGTATAAATGTGGTGGGTACATAGCTAGGGATCGATTCCCTTCATGTTCGGATAATCCCATGCAAAAGCTTGTATTTTCTCAGTGGTTGGACCAACTTCTTTTCTTTTTCAGGAGTCAGGTTATTATTGATGTTCAAAGTTTTTCCTGGCTCAATCTCTATAGTTTTGTTATTTGAAACAGAGGTAGTGGGTATTGTTTGATCATGAGTGTCTTTGAGAGGATCTTCTTCTAGTTCATTATCAAATGCTGCCTCTATCATGTGACATTGTACGTGGGATCTAGATTCAGCTTGGTTAATGAAGTTGTTAATAACATCATCCTCTATTTGATCTTTAAAGTCGAGGGCATCTTTTATGGTTAATGGGGATCTAATTTTTTCGATGAGGTATGATACAGGAATGAATAACAAAGCTTTAACTTACACGAATGAATTAAGCAACAATCGCGATCTAAAGGAATTGTAGCAGCAACCTTTAACTAGGAATTGATTTGAACAACAAACCAAGAATGGAACAACAAACTCAAGTAGGTCTACGAAATATTGAACAACGAACTAAAACAAATGTAAATGCATAGTGAACTAAATCAAATGTTAACACACAATGAATCTATAATGATGGAATCAGTAATCTGAGTTTAGCATAATAAATATTAAACACGGTCATAAAGGAACAACAATTGCAGTTTCAATGGAAAGGTAATCCAAATGAACAACAATCATAATTAGAGGTAAACCGTAGCTAAATGAAAAACAATACCAATCTACAAATGCACAACAATGTTACTCTATAAACAAACAATAATGTTAATCTGTAAAGGAACAATAATGTTAATCTGTAAAGGAACAACACTGTTACACAGTAATGTCAATCTGTAAGGGAACAACAATGCGATATGATTTCAGCATAACATTTCAGTTGCAAATGATAACCTTACTATTCAAATACGAAATAAATATAATAGAGCCGGCAAAATGAAATGACAAGGAACGGTAGATTACTGAATGAAACAAGTAAAAGAAATCAAACCACAAACGACTTGTAATTGGAAAATAATGGTATAGAAAGCAAGTGATCCACTAGGGCCAGACCCTTTGCCACCAGGGACGCACTACTGCAATTACTCCAAAATCAAAGATGGAACAACAATAATGTTTATGTATTAATCATGAAATTAGAGTTACTGTAATCGCTCTTTAAAGAGAGTCGATGATCAAAGTTTAGTTTGCAATAGCAAATTTGATAAAACAACAATAATCCCCCTCTGGGCTAGTAGGGCTGTCCCTTTTTATAGCGGCCAAGTGGAAATACGAAAGATACAAATATTCTTAAGGTAGAGATCCCTCATGATCAAAGGATCCTGAGGGATTCGCAATATCATTATCCTTCAGTTATCTCTTCGTCCTCTTTTACTGATATGGTATTTCTTCTTCCTTTTCTTGGCTCATGCGCACTGATCTAGATTGCCTTGTCTCGACATGGTTCCCTGTCAAAGGGACATCAGTTTGTTTTGCCTTATCTTTTCCTTGAAATGGCGATCTTCCATTTTCTTCATTTTCTACATAGAAAAAGGTAATAATTAGTCATTTTACGTTACTAAAAAATCTCTTAAACTTTATCATAATCCTTCATCATATGCCCATCTCATAATGTAAAGAAGCTATGAATTAAAGGAAAAGATAATGAAATAAGTGGCAATTACATACCTTTTCTAATGCTCAACACCACCCCGCCCCTTTAAGTTCTAACAATTGGAATTAGATCCAGTACCTTCACTCAAAGCCTAGCAGCTTGAAGGTTGATCCTTAGAACACAAATGGAAAGGCAAAAGAAGAAACCCTCCAATCCTCCTAAAGATGTCTCTTCCTCAACCATGAAAACTAAAGACAATCAAACTAAGAAAGTTCCAGTGTTCAGTGGAAACCTTGATTTATGGAAGGTAAGAATGAGAAATTTCTTAATGGCTCAAGGCGTTGGAATATGGGAATGAGTGAATTGATACCACGATGGATGATGAATCCAAGAAGTACAATACAAGAGAAATGAAGAAAATTTTGAATGGGCTACCAAATTCTATAAAGGCCAATTTGGAAAAATGTTCATTAGCAAGAGATATATGAGAAAAACTTCATGATCTTCACTCAAAAGGAGCATTAATTGTGACCTCTAGTCAAGAAGACGATGGAAAGAAAAAAGCAAATCCAAAACCCATTAAGGAAGATGAAAATAAGAATGATGACATCAAGGCCAAGGAAAACCTAGAAGAAGAAGAAAGAAAAGAAGGCTTTGAAGAATATCTCCTGAATAAATTTATAGCGGCCATGGAAGAGATTAATAGTTTGAAAAAGGAAAATGAGGCACTTAAGAAGAAATCTCAAGATGGTGACCAAGGAAAGACAAGGAAGGAAGTTGACCTTTTCAAGCTTCAAGTACAAGAAAGAGATGAGGAGCTCACCAAACTTAAGGAGGAACTTCATCAAAACAAAAGAAAGCATTATGAAGAAGTCATATCCATGACAAATCAATTGGATAAGGCAAAGAAAATGGAAGAAACTTTGTCAAGCCACCTTGAACAAAGACTCAACATCTTGAAGAAACTTGAAGCAGAGATTGGTCAATACAAGGAAGTTGTATCCTCCCTTAGATGTCAACTAGAAGAAGCAAGGAAACAAGCACAATGAGCTGAGAAGGTGATGGAAGCTTTGGTATTTATAGAAGGACAAGTTGATGAAGCAGAAAAGGAGAGAAACACCATGATATGCCAACTAGAAGAAAAGGATGATGACATCACCAAGTTAAGATCATAAATCACTTCTCTTAAGGCCCAAAAACATGAAGCAACCAAGATGAAGGAATAAATGGATATTGTTCTATCAAATAAGGATGAAGAATGAAAGAAAATGAGGAAGCAATTGTCTTTCTTAACAAGGAAGTTGACTTGCTAAATAAGAACATTAAAATTTCTCAAACCCTAGATGACATCCTAAGTTATCAATGGTCTCCCCTTGAAAAATTAGGTCTTGGCTATTTTGGTGAATCCTCAAGCAAGAATGATGCAAACCCTAATGCTTCAAACAACAAGGATGTGAGGAAGCCTAGAAGAAATGTTGATGCTCCTAGTTCCAACAAAGGCAAGGAGAAGTATCAAGACAACATTAGAAGAAATCCTACTCCAAGAAGACTTGCAGATGGTGTCAAGAATACAAAAGGAAATGAATATCATCAAAGAATCCCAAGGCGAAAAGACTTTAGAAGTACATCAAGGAAATATTCATCTCCAAGGTACCAAAGTTTATTTCTTGGTTACTGTTATTCTTGTACAAACTTTGGCCACATGGAAAAATATTGTAGGGCATATCACAAAGACAAATATAATGGTCCAAGTAAATCTCCTAGAAGCAATTTTGCAAGGAGAAATCATGATTTCTCATTCATGAACAAGATGGAGTGATTTAATTGTTCTAACATTGGACATATGGCACATTATTGTAACTTGACCTGGGTCCCTGAACAAGCTAAAACCATGACAACCAAGCCAAAGAAGAAAGTTACACAAGTGTGGAGAAGGAAGTAAACTGAATTCGAAAGTCTTTTGCACACTCCAGCCAAAAACACATGTTTTTGATTTGATGAAGTCATCCTTGATATTCCAAGCATTCTATTATGAGACTCTACTAAAGGAGACCATGCATATTGTTAGGGGGAGCTTATGATTCTTAATCATCCTTGTAGAAGCTATCCATGAATGGGCACTATGAAATTCTTGGTGAGTCACACATGAACCATCATCTTTTGATAGATCATCTCTTGAGAGAAACTACATTGAAGAACATTATTCCTTACTTATTCGATGGACTACTGTTGAATATTTTTTCCACTTTATCACAAGGCATAAATATTTCTTGTCTAAAGAAGCTAGAGGAGTTTATGCAGGCAAGGGGAGTTGGTTCATGACATGAATAAATGTAAACACATTGCCAGAAGGAAGAGCACCATGACAGGGGGAGTAACATACCTATGAAGAACTACTATTGATGAAGAAATGAAGTAGATTGACAGAGGGAGTACTTGGGCACCCCTTTTTCCATTGATGTCAAAGGGGGAGAGAATTTTGGAAGGGAAAGAATATTTCCATCAATGAAAAAGGGGGAGATTGTTAATCAAGGTTGTCATTGATGTCAATATGGAAATGTTGGAGATGGAAAATATTCTTGTGATACATAAATGAAGCCCTAATCCTAATCAGCTTGATGACCTATTTCTATAAATAATGAGTCCTAAACATTGAATGCCTAAAATTAAAATACTAATGGCTTCCATAAATAAAATAATAATGACAGTCTCACAGAAATAATTTAATTGGTGGTAAAATGACCCTATTTAAGGATGGGATTGACATAAGAGTGTAGAGGAATTTTTCCTTTTTCTAAAGAGCTATTACATGCCCCCAAATTCCCTACCATTGAAGAGAAAATGAATTTTTAATTTTAAAAATATTATATTTTATGCAAGCCAACCTAAGATGACATATGTAAGTCAGCTCCATGGTCAACATACATTTCTCTTCACCATACAATCTAACATGTATAAATACAAGTTAAAGCTCCTCATTTCAGGAAAAATTTTCTATGAATATTTCAGAGGCAAAGTGAAGAAGAAAGAAGGAGAACTGAAGTCGAGTAAGATATAAAAAAATTATTGTTTGGGTAAAATTATATTGGGCTAATATTATGGTTTTTGGCATACATTTCAAAATTTTTGGAGCATAGTTCTTCACCTCCTTTTTTGGAGAATCTCTCAACATTTAGAAGATAAAAACTCGGCCCTAAAGGAAGTGATCTCATCCTCTTTATTTAAAGATTTTGACTAGTCCAAGAAAACTTGCATCCTCGGCCCTGTGGAGGCCTGTAAATTAAGACCTATCGCATTGTAATTGCGGACAAACAACTATGATAGTTACAGTCACCTGTAGTTGTGTTTTTAGACATAATAGTGATGTTTTATGCCACAAACCTACAAAGTGGAGGAAGAATCTGTGTGTGTGGACAACTACCTTGTGGTGGTATAATAACACAGACTTCTAGTTGTTATATGAGTAATAAAAATTGTCATTGTTTGTAAAATTTGGATTTTAAATTACAACTCACATGTGGGAAAAATACCAGTGATCTTTAGAGCTCAAACAAACCTGAAGTGTTTCTGTTGTCATCTTCTAAGACTTTAGCTTTGTTCTGGTTATATCTCTGTAGTTTTGGCACTTTGGAGCATATATTATTGTGGTATTTTGTGCTCCTTTTCGAGCAGATGTCCTAGCATTGAGAGAAGAATTTTTTCCTCCTTGTTGAACAGACCTTCAGCCTCCTTCTCAAGGAAAAACTTCAGCCTTTAAAGGTTTTAGCACTCCTCGGTGTCACAAGACTGAGAAAGGAAACCGAGGTAACCTCAAACCAATATTTAGATTTGGTAGCTAGTCATACCAAATCAGAGAGGGCTCTCTCAAGGGTCTCATAACCAATGAAGTGACTGGAGAGGGAATTAGATGTTAGGCTAGATATTAATGTCAATGGTGTTTGATTCTAAGGTTTGCTAGATGAAGCTCAAAGGTCTAGGAACTAGGCTATGGTTTCAAAAGATCAATTACAGTGATAGAGGTAGGTTTTCATGAGGGTGTAGGGATGAAAATATAGAGGATTAGAATGATCATGTAACCATGAATGCACTCATTGGAGGAAAGAATGCTAGCATGAAAATCTCATCAAAACAGAGCATATAACTTATGAATTATGTTTAAATGCATATGAGATGATCACAAGAAAGCATAGATATGATATGAAAGAGAAATATATATTCAATTTAATGATAAATAGAGGAAAACACTGTCACATAAACATACCACAAGAATCCCAAGATAATAGCTACAATTTCCTATTATATTATTGCAAAAAGTGTACACTAGCTCCAAGCTATGATTCTCAAGCATCCAACCCTCTCTATGACTAAGATCAGGCTACATATAGAAAAAAGAAACTCTTCCCCCTTCTCAGGGGTTGACTCCCTCATGACAGGAACAATTTACATGATTTTCTCCAACCAAACCTAAAGCTAGGGAAGTTAAGAACAAACTCCCTATTTAGACCAACTTATTCACTTTGACTTAACAAGCTCAATGAAGCATCAACCTACATGAAATTAAAATTTACCAGCTCATTTACATTTAATTACATCAAAATATTACCTCAGACGAGTAAATTCATCAACCAATGTTTACTTTGACTAAATAAATTTGAAATTTTGAAATCCTGATAGAAGCGCAACAAATTTTACAAAACTGCAACAAATTATTTGAGAGCATTTCTGAGTAACGTTTCTTGATCCAATTCATGATATGAAGGTATATTTGGAAATATTAGGATTTATATTTGTATTTATAGTCATAAATCATGAAAAATTACCTCTCCAAGGCTAAGAAAGATGGGTTTTCCTAAGGTTCCTCCAAAAGCGCAACGAGGGGGTCAAAATAGTGGCAAAAAACCATTTGTTTAGCATGTTTTTGGCCTTTTTCTTTGAAGATGGAGGCATACATGCCTCAAAAGCGGAATATATGATATGTTTAAGAGATAATTTATCCAACCATATATTATTTTTGTCATTTTTGGGCCTAGCGAAAAAGCACAACAAATTTTCGTTGAACTTTTGGCAGTGTGTCAAAATTTTTGTGTTTTCTGCGAAAATAGGCCTCTGAGATGGAGAAATATCTCTATAAAAATATAAAGTTTTGAAAAAATGAGAGATGTTTTTGTTCTTAGGTATGTTATTAAGAAACCTCCTCTCTTTTTCAAAAATTCATTTTTATTTTCTTTTAACCCATGCCACAAAATCATGACTAAAAGAGACAATTATTTTGGAAACATTTGATTTTCTGCAATAGGCCTCCAAGAAAGTTTAATATTCCATTATATGATACTTGTGTACACAAAGAATGAGTTTTTTTTTATTTGGTATATGATTGACAAAAACCTCTTTCACTTTTGTAAAATTCATCTTCACTACTTCAGAAACTGATTTTGAAGTAAGATTGTCCCTGTATGCAGCAAATGACCTCTTGATGCATTTGTGAGGCATTGATATCTTTGATTTTAGATGGATAAATTCTTGAGACATGTACTCAATTAATTTACTTCTTCTTTTTAGTGTGTGTGGTCTCTGCTTCCATGGTAAAACCTTAGCTCACTATAAGGGAAAAAATCACGGTTTGGTTTTAGGAAAATAGGGGATTTGGGACTGTCTTTTAGAGGGAGGGAAATGAAGGGGTTAGGATGTCTAAATTCTTGGGGAAATTTTTGGGGGTAGGGATAGGTGTTAGGGAGTGTATGGAGGTGGAAATTTTTTAAATGAATGAGGGGCAAAGGGTAAAATCTTGAAAACACATTCCTAGCCTAGGAAGTGTAGTATAGGCTAGGGTTTATAGGGAAGTGAGGGAAATGAGGGAAATGGGCATGGGAAAAGGTAAAGGGAGGTAGATGAGGTATTTGGGAGTTTTTTTTAGCATAAAAAGTAAGGGTTTTTACCACAACAATGAAACAAAATGACGAGGAAACCAAAAGCACGGAACAACCCTAGGAGAGGGTGATTCACTGACTCTTGTTGAGAAAAATGATGAAAGGAAGGATGAAGGAGGAATGAATGAAGTTAAATTACTTGATGATGATGTGTTGGACCTATAATTTGATGAATAAAACATCTACAATGGTTGATTTTTCTCCTTTTCCAAAAGCGCAACACTTCTGCCAAAAGTGTAACAAGGGAAGTGAAATGGTGCTTGGTGACAAAAATTCGATTCTATGACGGTTGGAAGGCTATTTGTGGATGTATAGATACCTAATGAGAGGGAAATGATCGAATGGTGTGCTTTCTTGGTCCTTTTTATAGGCTGGAGGTCAATGTTTTCCTTGGCTGGTGATGTGACACCACTTTGTCTTTTTGCAAAATGACTTGATAGGCTAGTGTATTGCAGCTTTGAACTTTAGTAGGCAAAGGTACATCTCCATGAGTGGTACATGTGCCCTTGAAATCCTTTGAAAAACCTTTCCCTAATTACTAACTTCTTTGATGGTGACTATGGTGATGACATGACTCCTAAATGGTTTTGATTATATGACCTAATAATGACACCGAATGGATATCTAAAACCATGATTAAAGACCTTTGGACCTTTGCAGTATGCATGATAATGATATGATGACCTTCAATGATGACCAAGACACTTTTTTGCTGACTCATCATAAGGAGTGATGACAAGACCATGATGGCAATTTATGACCTTGAATATGGAGGGAGTATTAATGACTTAGAATTGACCAATGATCAAATTTTATTTGAAAATATAACAATTTGACCTAATAACCCTATCAACCACATGGAAATAGTTCATTTGATCACTAATGACTCATAGACACTAACATCGACTCCAACTGGGGATTTCAGCTCCTTTAGGAGGTGTCAAGAACACCGTAGACCAGGTAGCTGCATCCATTGGGCAATGGAGTCAAA
This sequence comes from Pinus taeda, assembly GCA_000404065.3. Taxonomy (NCBI): domain Eukaryota; kingdom Viridiplantae; phylum Streptophyta; class Pinopsida; order Pinales; family Pinaceae; genus Pinus; species Pinus taeda. The sequence goes on along the minus strand of APFE031696175.1, from coordinate 260,708 downwards.
ATAAAACACTTGACACTCAAATGATTGATTAACTAAACTTAAGAAAAAACTGAAACTAACTTTACTTGACTGAAGAAATGACTTGACTTACATATGGTAGCAGACCATCAGAATCTTAGGACCTTTACCTCGAGCTTCAAATATTGATGAAAATCACCTACCTGCTGAAGATATATATACAATCATGTGAAATGATCCCTCCAATGTAACCAATCCAGCAAATGGCTAGCACACTTTTCTTGAGTAGGTAGAAAAAGCAAAAGATAGGTAACTCCAAGTGTCCATTAAACAAGTGTACACGATCCATAAATATAATAAAACTCATCTCCCTTGATGACTGCAACAAATTAGCAAAAGGATCTTCAAACAAATGTGCACTGAGGTTTAGCTCATCCAACAGATTGAAATTCTTGTCTAGGTGGTCTTTATACCATGAATATAAACTTTAATTTTCATCCTTACTCTAGTGCAATTCTAACTTGTGATTGTCGTGATATGACTGTACATTTTCATATGAGCTTTGTAATGAGACTCCTACTGAACAAGACAATGAAGTAGGTTGTTTGATCAAGTTTTTATCATCTCTATTTTTAGGATCAAAGTTAGCTAATGGAGAAGGACTTTGACTATAGATATCACCCAAAACATCAGTTATTGGATCATGGAGAACCTGAGAAGACTGCTGCAACTTGTTATGCATTGCTTCCAATGAGACTACATGATTTTCTATAGGATTGTCATTCTTTTCTTCAGAGATATTATCAAAAGTTTTCTTCAAAAATGGAAATGAACCAAAAATTAATGGTACCAAATCATCCTACATAAATTTCTAATATGTTTCAAGTTCTAGGATTTCATTTGTTGTTTGAAACTCAATGCAACTCAGTGGTTGTGATTCTAGAGTGAAAGAAGCTTCCATATCACAAGTGACATCCTCAACCGATTCATGAGAAGGTTTCCCATTTATACTATTGACAACTCGCTTATCTGTTTGCTTATAACTTTCTCTTTTTTTTGCAAATGAGGAGAAACACAAGGGTAAGGAGTCTCGATCAAGAGGTTAATTGTCTTCTCCATGCTCAATATCAAAATTGAAAGACTGTTGATTTTTAATTTTGGGAAAGTTTTCTCTCAGAAATTGAAATGAAGTGAAACATAAAGACAAAGACCTTTCACCTACTTTAAAATTTTATGCATTTTCTTCATTGCTTTCATGATTGAAATGCATAGGTTGAGTGCTATATTTGAATTTTTGTAATTGAGCTTCCTCCTACCAAAAGCATGTCGTTGATTTCCTTGAATAATCAGCCTCTATTTCGACAACATAATCATCATCATACTGATCATACTTGGGTAACTCATCAATATAAGGAATGACATCAAGCATACACATTAGATCAGAAGATTTCTTCTCGACAGTTTGATCTACATATCCATTTTCATGATTGTCCATAAATGAATACAAAAAAAAGCATTTTCTAATCTATGGTAACAAGGATTAGCAGCAAAATGGTTTAGTTCAGCAACCTCTTCTTCTTCTACAATAAGCGGGACATGGTGTTTTTGAACAGGAAGTTCATATCTCATGATGATCTTTTGTGTCATTTCTTCCATTGTGCTTACCAAAATGTCAAGTTTCATTTCTAAAGATGTCAGGTACTCCTTCTCTATGTTCTCCCTTTCTTCTACCATCAACTTTGACCTTTTGACCAGCGGATTAACTTCCACATATATTGCATTGTCTTGCATTTCTTCGAGTGTTGTAATGTTCCTTTCTCTCAATTAAAACTCCATTTCCAGATCAAAGGCATCGGGGTAGTGTAAGAGAGCTAAACCAAGAGGTGGTTTTATATCAGTAGGGATTGAATAGTATACTTGATTGAACCTGGATGAAAAGTGTTGCACTGTTTCTCCTGGATTTATTTTCAAATGATTATATTCTTCTAAAATCAGAAAAGGATTTTTCTTGATTACCCATTTATCAAGGAAGAATTTCATAAAATGATGGAAATAAAAAATGCTTGTAGCTGGCAAGTTTTTGAACCATTTCTTAGCTTCGAATTGCAAGGATAGAGAAAAAATCCTGATACTAACATCATCTTCTTCAACCTCAAAAAGATTAGGAAAATTTCAAAACTCTGAATGTATTTTTCAGCAGTTATATTACCATATTCTCCATCAAACCTAGGAAGATGTTTATAATAATTTTCAGGGAAACCATGGAGAAAAGGAGGTAATATGAGAGGCTTGTATCTATCTGGAATTTTACAAGGCATAGGAGTATGTACAAAAGCTATAAGATTAGCCTTGATCTCTTGAGGCTCATCAAGTTGAATATGATTAACATAAGTTTCAGACAAAGGGTCTTTGTAGCGGGATTTTATCCCCTAAGGCTCTTGGGTGGAACCCTAGCAGACTGAAGGTTGTCTAAATCAAGAAACATGCACACACACAACCATTATGCTAGAAAAAACTATTTCTAAGGTGAGAAGGACGTACCTCAGGTCCTACGTTTGGGTAGTTCCTCAAGGGTCCAAATGCTTCTTCACGTCCCTTTCGCTCCTTTGCCCTACAAAACCAACAATTCCAAAGAATGCAGCAGTATATGGACAAAGATTTATATGAAAATTATCTTTATGATATAAAAGAAAGGAGTTAGTTATAAACCTTTAAACATCCATTCATACATGAAATTCAAACATGAACATCATTAACATAAAGAAAGAAGCATATCGGGAACAAGACATGTTTCTTTATTAGACAGATAGAATAGTACAGAAAAAGAGCAATATCACCTGAGCAACATCTGCAGGCTCAAAGCTCAGCCTCCTTTTGGATCCGTCCCGCCTCAAGCCTCTAGTAGATCACCTTCCAATACTCACTCCAAGATGTCATAACTAAGGGATGAACATCAAATCACAAGGAAACAAGGGTTTCCTGTACAAATGGGGGAAGTGCAGAAGGCACAAGGGGCTTCAAACCTGATCAGGGGGAAATCTCAATATAATAACCTTTCTCTCTCTTCTCTCCTGCCTTAGGCCTTCCCTTTGGTGTCTTTTTATACCAATTCCAAAGTAGTTTTTTAGTTAGGAATTGGTTGGGAACAGTTGAGGCCACGGGCACTAACAGGTGATCAGCAGGTAAAACCCGCGATCTCGCCCGAAAATAAGGAGTTTTATATTTTTTTAAGTGTTTTAATACATATACACGGGTTGGGTATATATGAACCCGCGTATACACACGTTTAACTCAGGGTAATGTCGCGTACAGGGAATAAAACACTATTTTTTAGATTTTTGACCAGGTCTGGAAGGAGGGGTTACCCTAGGCCATGAGTGCATCATCACAAACCATAATAGTGATATTTGGAGCTATAACACAAGCCTTACTATGTACTATCACATCACCCAATTTTTAGTTATGTAAACATATTAATTGTTTCCTTTTCACACTAATACCAAGCATGTTTCCTACAACGTTTTACACATGTCGGCCACATGTTCCAAAATAAAGGCATCATGTCTATGAATTTGAAATCAAACTTTTACCAATACTAACAATCATGTCATACTCAAAAATCAACTCACATTCATCAGTCGTAATACATAATGCTACAACTATCACCTACTTACACTCAAGTACATATATGTTGTCTCAACACATAATGTGTCAACACAACCATCTTAAAACAAGATCATTACCTCATGCAATCTTATATACACATACTCATGACATGAAACTAACCAAACATTCAATCAATAGATAGACGACATAATAGACACCAAACACTTAAACACGAGATAGACAACATAATCAAACAGTCAAGCACCAAGTATACAACATAAGAAAACACATAACTTAATGTATCTCATGGGAGGCTATCTTGTCTGCACAATTGTTGTAGAGGCTGTAACACCCTCCAAAATTTTGGCCCACTCTTGAATTTTGGAGCCTATTGTGGATCCCATAATCGATTGATCCTTAGTCAGTTATTGATAAGCTAATGATTTCATGCTCCCTCTTTAATCTTAAGAATCATTCACGCTTTTATATTTATATAGTTGTGTCATCTTTGGCCATTGGGATGATCACTTTTCATGAAAATGGAACTGTTTTATTATTCAAGGGGAAATAATTGTGAAAATGGGTTGTTCTCATGATATAGACATGTTTTTCACTCATTTCCATTCACGCATTATTACACAAGTGTCACCATTATCCTCACAAAGTCTATCATCGGAGCCACACTTTTCGTAAGATGCCACAAAGGTTGTTACATTAAGTGAAGTATGTTTTCATATATTATTGATGGTATATGTTGTATCCCTAAGTGTTCAAGTGTGTGATTATAGTCAATTTATATCATTATTCACATCAATTCCATTGATCCCAAACTTAGCCAAATTTTGGAGTATTCCTAGCAACATAGCCTCATCTGGCTTTTCTGAATTGTGCACTTCGCATTTGCAATCCTCAATCTTTTTCCTTGCCTGCTGGAACTACACAATGCGCAGAAAACCCATCTTCCCTTGGCATCCAATACTGTGTAGTGGCTTCCTCCAGTGTCCTTGTCTCAACCAAAACCAACTGTCTCTAGAAAGTGTGCAGTTTTGTCCCTCAAGAATCTTAGCTGCCCAGTCTCCCTTGCCTCCTAAAACTGCACATAGTTTTCTTCCCAGGGCCTTATCCCACAGCATCCACTTCCTACTTAAACTACGTAATTTTGTCTCTCAGTGGCCACTGTACAATTCTTTCCCTTAGTGAGGACTGTCCATAAATTTCCCTTAGTCTGGCCTAAGCTACGCACTGCACAATCTCAGTGATCAAGCTTGACCCTTCATTGCTTGAACTATGTAATTTCATAGTCACTAGGCCTTCTCCCCTGACATGTCACTAAGTCCAAGTGGAACATCTTAGACTAGGGGTTTATCAGACTGATATCGTCTTGTGATGAGTATATTACAGATACAGGAATTATACCATGCTATGACAAGATGATGAAGAAGGAGATTAATAAGGATGACATGCTAGATGACTCTCAAGTAGATGAAGAGAAAAGACAGTTATCAAATAAGAAGACCTTGGAACCTAGGGAAATTTAGAATATCGGGACTTCATGAAGACTCCATCTGATGCATAACCCTTTCGAGGGTAGGTATGGAAAACAAAGCACGTATTTTTTCAAATACACCTCTTAGTGTAGCATGAAGGATTTCTTATCATTGTCCTATCAATACGTCTTCAATGACATGTATGGTTGCAAGCACTGAAAGTGATTCCACGTGTTTCCTCTAAGTGTTTTTCTCTCTTTCGATTGTTCGATCAACTGTCATATTTTGGCATGTTTGACTGTTATGTCATGTTTGCAAACCTTTCCTAGTGGTTTTGAAGGTTTATCTTTGTGTATATGAATTTTCCTAGCCATGCAAAGACTTGTCGCACTCATACACACTGTCTTAAGAACTGTTGCACAAGTGTCATCACGGTTGTCCTAAAGTCTATCCCAAGTGTCACACTTGTCATTTATTGTCGTGAGATAGTTACTCAGAGAGTAATGCTTTTCTTTTTTTTGAAAACTTGTGGTTTTTGTGTCGTCGAAGTACGCTAAGTGCGTAATCACAAGATGAGTTCATCATGAGTCCATCTATTCCCTCACACTTAGCCATTTTCAAAAAAATCCTTGACCGGGCAACTCAGCTTCACCGGGCCCCAATTGAGTTGCACATTGAGCATTCTCAACCCTCAATGACATGACCTTACCGACTAGAAATTCATAGTGTGCATCCACTGTCCTCCAGGGAAGTTTCACTGCACAATTCCAAAGTTTTGCAACCTTCCTTAACTCCCAGAATTGCACAGTGGTTCCTTCCAGTTTGGCTTGAACTCACATTTCGCACTTTCAGTCCTCAATATTTTCCCTTGCTTGTTGGAATATTGTAGTACACAGAGAGCCCAACCTCCATTGGCCTCCAGAATTGTGCATAGTTGTTCCCCAGTGTCATCCCTCAACTGGAGCTCATTGTCATCAAGAGCTATGCATATTTTTCCTCGAGGCCTCTCTGTTAATCAATCCTCATTGCCTCTGCAAACTACACAAATCTGTCTCCTAGGGTCACATCCCACATCAACCATTGTTTGCTTGAGTGTGCAATCCTAACTCCCATTAGCCGCAGTGCAATATTTCTCCCTAGTGGGGACTGTGCTAGAAAGCTCCTCAGTCAAGCATGATTTGCACTCTGCTCAGTCTTAGTGAGCAATCCCTCTCCCTATTACTTGGAACTATGTAATGCACAGATATTGGGCCCTCTCTCCCCGCTTATTACTTGTCCCTAGCTCAGTTCATGGATAACAATGCATCATCTTAGACTAGGGCATTTTTGGATTGATTTCGTCTTGTCATGAGTGAATTGTGAGAACAAGTATGCTCTCAAGTCATGGTGAGATGATGAAGAAGGAAAATTAGGAGGGAAGCATGCCTAGAAACTCACTTGTAGCTGAACGAATGAGTGAACCTATCAAGAGCAAGCAAAGGGCCAAAATTTTGCAACCACCATCCAAGACTGAAGATCACTGAAGACCATGTATCATCAAGCTATGTGAAGGAGAAGAGAAAGCATGCCCAAGAACACATCTATCACTCAGCAACAATAGTGGCTTGATTTTGCCACATCATCAAGTCAATCCATGTGAGCAATCTTATTTCAAGTCATGTAACGAGCTATCATATTCCACATCAATATTGTGGGCCATGTATATTGTAAATCAATTGTATTGTAAAGCGATATTCCAATGGACACATAAGAATATGAAGAGTCATGTAAGTTGAAAAGTGATAGGAAGTTGAATAGTCATGAGGGTAGGCAAAGAGTCACAAGGGGGAAGCATCACCCTTGGTTATATATAACCCTTCATTGTATGAGCAAGAGAATTTTCACCTTGGCTCCTCCTTCAAGGCATTAGAGAGATCATTTAGTTCTTTGAGGAGCAAGGAATGGCTCCAATGTCCAACTATTGGGGTTAGTGATGTATAATGTAAATATGTGTCTTGGAAATTTTGCTTAATTACAGAAGCCTTTTCAGGCCAACTCTTATCCATGCATGACTTGTGGATGATTGTAAGACTATTCTGTGAGCATTTGTATTTCATGTTCCTTTTTACGTGTACTAAGATAGTTGAAATATTTTAGTTGTTTTATTGCTTATCTTGTTGGGAACATGCTATAATGGTTGTTACCATTGTCTCATCCTTGTGGAATATTCCATGGGATACTAGACAGACCTTTCATTATTCATCAGTTGTAATGACCGTCACATCTATTGTGGACTACTCCGTTGGATGATAGACAGATCTTTCCCTATTCATTGGTTGTAACGACTTTAGCATCTGATGTGGACTATTTCGCTAGATGTTTGACATGCATTTCTAGTTCATGTGTGTCTCTTCTTTTGTGGTACTATTACCTCTCACTTAGAGGCTCACCTTTGTCCCCCTCCTTTTGTAGTAAGAGAACCTTGAAACAGTTATGTTGCACACTCACCACCGACACTGACCTTCTTTTTCGAAGATACCATTGTGTCACTCTCCTGTGTTGAGAGCTAGAGCCGAGGCAAATATTTGAGGATTTGGAAACCAAACCTTTATACTAGTGAGACTCCTACACCAAACGATGTGAGGTCTAATTGGGACTTCATATCAGGGAGATCCCCTTGGTTGATGGATTTCCAACACCATCAAAACAATGGCACTAGAAGGAGGGCAAGATGACAAACTGAGGGCCATTGCATTTGCTTTGAATGTTTTATCCAAAATGGCTTATACATAAAACGTACTCGTGGGGTGTTTCTCCAATTTTTTCCTTTATCAATTTTCACTCCCCGATGAGCCTCTCGATCACTTGTCCCAATTAAAGTTTGATGGTGAGGATGGATCATCCATAAACGAGCACATTTTTTATTTTCTTAATTTTTGTGAATCTTACGAAATCAATGATGAAGAGTTTTCTTGTGTGATTTTCTTCCTCACCCTTGAAGGTTGTGTTAAGCAGTGGTATCATACCTTGCCACTTGCTTCTGTTGATTCGCTTCATCATTTCCTTAGGGAGCTCCATCAATCCTTTGATAATTATAACTACCAAGATGTTTGTGGGAGAATCAATCATTTAAGAATGGAGTCTAATGAATCAGTTGAGATTTTTTATGATCGATTCCTTAAACTTTGCTTTGAAATTCTAGAAGAATATTTGAATTGGGAATTCTTAAAACAAGAATTGGAGTGCTTGGTCCTTATCACTTTACGCGATGAACCTAAACCCCCTAATTTTTCTTCTTCCCCAACTCTTGTAAATCATGAGGCACCTCAAATTTCAGAGGAGGATTTTACTACCCCTTTTGTTCCTTATCCTCCTCCTTTTCCGGTACTGATGAGGGTGCCTCCTTGCGGTGATTGTAAAACTGTGAAATTGACACATCAAATCTCCAGTCCAACTTCACATTCTTCTTCCACTTCAATGGGGGAAATTGCAGAATGGCTTAAGAAGCCTACGATGAAGACCTACTCCATTCCACAAGAGGATTCCACCATTCACAACTCTAATCTCAAGGCTAATCCATATTTATATTATCCTCTATATTCTTCACATCCTCATTCTTTACACTTCACCCGCTTAATCAAATTTCTTCACCAGCAAGTTCTTCACAGTCTCTTGATTCTCAATATGCTAGCTCAAATTGTAATCAGGTACAAGGCAGTCACATTATCTAGGTAAAGGATAAAAAAGGTGAGGACACCTTCAAATGAGTTTCCATTTTTGAATGATTCTTAATCTGCTAATCTTGGTGGAAAATATAATAAAATCAATTCTTTCAAACAATGCCCAACTTTGGGCAACACTCATTCCAATGATGATAACTCTATTTCTATATGTCATGATGAATACCCAAGCACATCGTATGAGATTTCAGTTCCTCATGAAAAATTTAATTTAGATCTAGAATATGTTTCGGTCAAAGAAGATGTCCATATCAAAATCTCTTCTTCACCTCACTGTCCCTTGTGTCCTACCATTTGCAACACATATTCTTATGATGAAGATACTCCATGCTCTTCAGTTTCTTTATCCGGTGAGTTATCCTCTCGATTGACAGAAGGTGGTGAGGTTGTCCATGATGAAATTGCAAAAAATCAAATCATAGAGCACCCTTCCCATTCCCTGTCATCCCTTATCCTGCATGAAGACAACTCTTCAAATTAGTTTTCTCATGAGATATCGCCTATTCATTTGTCCTTGAATACGCTATCAGAAGAGCCTCTCCAATTGAGTAATATGATTGTTTAAGTTGAAAAATCCAGTGAAACCTATGATAGAGATGAATGCAATCCAGTGAGCATTTTTGAAATCAACAACAATAGTTATCCTCCAACCATGCATGATCTGGTTCAAGCTTCAAAATGCGATTCTACAATCCTTGTAAGTTCCAAGACCTGCCAAAGAGTAGAGGCACTTCCACATCCGTTGATGGTTATGTCAGGATCTCGTGACTCTGATAAGTGCCCCAAACTAAATTGGATCAGGTTTCTCTCACATAATCCATTTATCTGCATATTTTCACTCGATGTGAATTCCCATGTAAAAAATGTTTGGTATTCCAGCTGTGACCTCTCAAATTTCAACGATTTTTCTTATGACCGAATTCACGAATATGTTGCAGTTCATTCGTCGTCATGTAGATCTCTCACATCAAACTCAGGTTGGGAATGTGAATCTCTAATAGAGTCATGGGATTTTGAAGTGGATTATCTCAAGGAATATCTTTTCTCGAAGGAATCATACGTATCGAATGTATCCCTTGATGGTTAACTCCTCGGTCTTCTTGCGAGTTTCATATTGAAAATATGTCCTCTCATCACACCATAAATCTCCTTGAGTGATGATGAATTCACAAATTGTCACATGAATCAAGTTCTTCTCCATTCACCATGTCGCAACTAGTCTCATGCATTTGTGGTGCTAGGATCATATATAAATTCTTTTGATGAATATGATGCTTATAAAATTTGTCACCAGTTGCAGGAAGGTGGTCTGTCATATCTGGCCTGCAAGGTACTTGGTTAGATTGTTCAGAGCATTCACAAGATTGTTCAAATTGATTCTTCTTTGTTTAATGCAAACTAGGAATCTAATGCTTCAATTAGCTCATTTGATCATTACTCTATCTTTGGTGATTGTCATTCTGCATATCATTTTCCCATTAGCACATCTATTGATAGTTATTCCACCCCCCTTGATCTTCATTGTTCAACATCTCTCTATTCATATTTTTTCCAAGCTGGTGAGGCACTTCAGCGTTCACTGATGGTTATGGAATGTCCTTACTGTCTTGACATGCCTTTCTGGTTCACGTGTGTCTCTTCTTTTATGGTACTATTACCTCTCACTTAGAGGCTCACCTTTGTCCCCCTCCTTTTGTAGTAAGAGAACCTTGAAATAGTTACGTTGCATACTCACCAAGCACACTCACCTTGTTTTTTGAAGATACCATTGCATCACTCTCATGTGCTGACATGGGGGCTTCACTGGGGGAGCAATATCATACCATGTGGGTTCATATTGGGGGATATGTATTAAGGGAAAAATGACATAATATATTGGGGGATATATAGGGGGTAGAGATTTTTTATATTGGAAGGTATACAAAATGGAGGCCAAAGTTAATGAAAAAATGGATACTTACAATATCTAGTGAAAGTAGGGGTATTTAAATTGGCAAGGTGTATTGGGTTCATAGTGGTAGGGGGTTAAATAATGTGATTTTTAGAGGTATTTTCCAATATGTAGTCAAATTAAGGGTATTGTTTAATATGCCACGAACACACATGATACGCCAGAGGTTCATTAAGCGAAGCTCCCATGTGTGCTGAGAGCTAGATCCAAGGTAGATATTTGAGCATTTGGAAACCAAACCCTTATACCGATAAGACTCCTACACCAAATGATGTGAGGTCTAATTGGGACTTCATATGGGGGAGATCCCCTTGGTTGACAGATTTCTAGCACCATAAAAAAAATGGTAGTAGAAGGAGGGTCAGATGACAAACAGAGGGCCATTGCATCTGGTTGGAATCTTTGATCCAAAAAGGCTCATACATAAATCGTACTCGTGGGGTGTTTCTCCAATTTTTCCCTTTATCAATTTTCACTCTCCACTGAGCCTCTTGATCACTTGTCCCAATTAAAGTTTGATGGTGAGGATGGATCATCCATAAACGAGCACATTTTGGATTTTCTTAAATTTTTTGAATCTTACGAAATCAATGATGAAGAGTTTTCTTGTGTGATTTTCTTCCTCACCCTTGAAGGTTGTGCTAAGTAGTGGTGTCATACCTTGCCACTTGCTTTTGTCCATTTGCTTCATCATTTCCTTAGGGATCTCCATCAATCCTTTGATAATTATAACTACCAAGATGTCTGTGGGAGAATCAGTCATTTAAGAATGGAATCTAATGAATCAGTTGAGATTTTTTATGATCGATTCCTTCACCTTTGTAGTGAAAGTCTAGAAGAAGATTTGAATTGGGAATTCTTGAAAAAATAATTTGAGCGCTTGGTCCTTATCAATTTATGTGGTGAACCTGAACCCCCTAATTTTTCTTCTTCAGCAGCTCTTGTGAATCATGAGGCACCTCAAATTTTAGAGGAGGATCTTACTACCCATTTTGTTCCTTGTCCTCCTCCTTTTCCAGTCCTGATCAGGGTGCCTCCTTGCAGTGATTGTAAAATTGTGAAATCGGCACATCAAATCTCCAGTCGAGCATTGCATTCTTCTTTCACTTCAATGGGAAATTCCAGAATGGCTCAAGAAGCCTACAATGAAGACGTACTCCTCCATTCCACAAGAGGATGTCACCATTCACAAGTCTAATCTCAAGGCTAATCCACATTTCTGTTATCCTTTATATTCTTCACATCCCCACTCTTTGCACTTTACTTGCTTGATCAATTTGCTTCAGTAGCAAGTTCTTCATAGTCTCTTGATTCTCAATATCGTAGCTCAAATTGTAATCAGGTACAATGCAGTCACATTACGTAAGTAAATGAGGAAAAAGGTGAGGGCACCTTCAATTTTTCCTCTGTGTTTTGAAATCTTCTGTGTCAAAACAATGAGTTTAAGTTTTTGAATGATTTTGAATATGCTAATCTTGGTGGAAAATCTAATACAATTGATTCTTTCAAACAATGCCCAACCTTGGGCAACAATCATTCCAATGATGATAACTCTATTTCTATATGTCATGATGAATACCCAAGCACATCTTATGATATTTCGGTTCCTCATGAAAAATTTAATTTAGATCTAGAATATGGTTCAGTCAAAGAAGATGTCCATATCAAAACCTCTTCTTCACCTCACTATCCTTTGTGTCCTACCATTTGCAAAACATATTCTTGTGACGAAGATACTCCGTGCTCTTCAGTTTCTTTATCCGTTGAGTTATCCTCTTGATTGACACAAGGTGATGAGCTTGTCCATGATGAAATTGCAAAAAATCAAGTCATAGAGCACGCTTCCCATTCCTTGTCATCCCTGATCTTGCAGGAAGACAACTCTTCAAATTAGTTTTCTCATCAGATATCACCTATTCATTTGTCTTTGAATACGCTATCAGAAGAGCCTCTCCAATTGGGTAATATGATTTTTTAAGTTGAAAAATCCAGTGAAACCTGTGATATAGATGGTTGCCATCGAGTGAGCATTTTTGAAATCAACAACAATAGCTACCCTCCAACCATGCATGATCTGGTTCAAGATTCAAAATGTGATCCTACAATCCTGGAAAGTTCCAAGTCTCACCAAGGAGTTGAGGCACTTCAACTGTTGTTAATGGTTATGTCAGGATCTCGTGACTCTAGTAAGTCCCCCAAACTAAATTGGATCAGGTTTCTCTCGCGTAGTCCATTTATCTACAAGGTTTCACGCGATGTTAATTCCCGTGTAACAAATGTTTGGTATTCTGGGTGTGACCTCTCAAATTTCAAAGATTTCACTTATGGCCAAATTCATAAATATGTTGCCATTCATTCGTCGTCATGAAAATATCTCACCTCAAACTTAGGTTGGGAATGTGAATCTCTCATAGAGTCATGGAATTGTGAAGTGGATTATCTCAAGGGATATCTTTTCTCAAAGGAATCATAAGTATTGAATGTATCCCTTGACAGTTAACTCCTCAGTCTTCTTGTGAGTTTCATATTGCAAATATGTCCTCTCATCACACCATAAATCGCCTTGAGTGATGATGAATGCACAAGTTGTCACATGAATCAAGTTCTTCTCCATTCACCATGTCGCAATTGGTCTCATGGATTCGTGGTGCTAGCATCCTTTCTAAAATCTTTTGATGAATATGATGCTTGTAAAATTTGTCACCAGTTGCAGGAAGGTGGTCTGTAATATCCGACCTGCAAGGAACTTGGTTAGATTGTTCAGAGCATTCACAAGATTGTTCAAATTGATTCTTCTTTGTTTAATGCAAACTAGGAATCTAATGCTTCAATTATCTCATCTAATCATTTCTCTATATTTGTTTATTGCCATTCATCATATGATTTTCCCATTAGCACATCCATTGACAGTTATTCCACCTTCCTTGACCTTCATTGTTCAACATATCTCTATTCATATTTTTTCCAAGTCGGTGAGGCACTTCAGCCTTCACTGGTGGTTATGGAAGGTCCTCACTGTCTTGACATGCCTGTCTGGTTGACGTATGTCTCTTATTTTGTGGTACTATTACCTCTCACTTAGATGCTCACCTATGTTCCCCTCCTTTTGTAGTAAGAGAACCTTGAAACAGTTACATTGCACACTCACCAAGCACACTCACCTTGTTTTTCGAAGATAGCATTGCATCACTCTCCTGTGCTGAGAGCTAGAGCCAAGGCAGATATTTGAGGATTTGCAACCAAACCTTTATACTGGGGAGGCTCCTATACCAAACGATGTGAGGACTAATTGGGACTTCATATCGAGCAGATCCCTTTGGTTAATGGATTTCTAGCACCATAAAACAAATGGCACTAGAAGGAGGGCCAGATGAAAAACTGAGGGCCATTGCATCTGGTTTGAATGTTTTATCCAAAATGGATCATGCATAAATCGTACTCATGGGGCGTTTCTCCAGTTTTTCCCTTTATCAATTTTCACTCCCTGATGAGCCTCCCTATCACTTGTCCCAATTAAAGTTTGATGGTGAGGATGGATCATCCATAAACAAGCACATTTCTGATTTTCTTAAATTTTGTGAATCTTACGAAATCAATGATGAAGAGTTTTCTTGTGTGATTTTCTTCCTCGCCCTTGAAGTTTGTGTTAAGGAATGGTGTCATACCTTGCCACTTGCTTCTATCAATTCGCTTCATCATTTCCTGAGGGAGCTCCATCAATCCTTTGATAATTATAACTACCAAGATGTTTGTGTGAGAATCAGTCACTTAAGAATGGATTCTAATGAATCAACTGATATTTTTTATGATCGATTCCTTGACCCCTGCTTTGAAATTCTAGAAGAAGATTTGAATTGGGAATTCTTGAAACAAGAGTTTGATCACTAGGTCCTTATCACTTTACGCGGTGAACCTGAACCCCCTGATTTTTCTTCTTCCCCAACTCTTGTGAATCATGAGGCACCTGAAATTTCATAGGAGGCATTTACTACCCCTTTTTTTCCTTGTCCACCTCCTTTTCCGGTCCCTATGAGGGTGCCTCCTTGTGGTGATTATAAAATTGTGAAATCGACACATCAAATCTCTAGTCCAACTTCACATTCTTCTTCCACTTCAATGGAGGAAATTCCAAATCAAGAAGCCTATAATGAAGACTTGCTCCTCCATTCCATAATAGGATGTCATCATTCACAACTCTAATCTCAAGGCTAGTCCATATTTCTGGTATCCTCTATATTCTTCACATCCTCACTCTTTTCACTTCACCTGCTTGATCAATTTTCTTCACCAACAAGTTCTTCACAGTCTCTTGATTCTCGATATGCTAGCTCAAATTGTAATTAGGTACAAGGCAGTCACATCACGTAGGTAAAGGAGAAAAAAGGTGAGGACACCTTCAATTTTTCCTCTCTGTTTTTAAATCTTCCGTGTTAAAACAATGAGTTTCCATTTTTGAATGATTCTCAATCTGCTAATCTCAGTGGAAAATCTAATACAATCAATTCTTTCAAACAACACCCATCCTTGGGCAACAATCATTCCAATGATGATAACTCTATTTCTATATTTCATGATGAGTACCCAAGCACATCATATGATCTTTCAGTTCCTCATGAAAAATTTAATTTAGATCTAGAATATGGTTCAGTCAAAGAAGATGTCCATATCAAAACCTCTTCTTCACCTCACCATCCCTTGTGTCCTACCATTTGCAACACATATTCTTGTGACGAAGAGACTCCACGCTCTTCAGTTTCTTTATCTAGTGAGTTAGCCACTCTATTGACATAAGGTGGTGAGGTTTTCCATGATGAAATTGCAAACAATCAAATCATAGAGCACCCTTCCCATTCCCTGCCATCCCTTATCCTGCATGAAGAAAACTCTTCAAATTAGTTTTCTCAATAGATATCACCTATTCATATGCCTTTGAATACACCATTAGAAGAGCCTCTCCAATAGAGTGTTATGATTGTTTAAGTTGAAAAATCCTGTGAAACCTGTGATAGAGATGACTGCCATCCAGTGATAATTTTTGAAATCAACAACAATAGCTATACTCCGACCATGCATGATCTGGTTCAAGCTTAAAAACATGATTCTACAATCCTAGAAAGGTCGAGGACCTACTAAAGATTCGAGGCACTTCAACTTCCGTTGATGGTTATGTCAGGATCTCATGACTCTGGTAAGGCCCCCAAACTAAATTGGATTGGGTTTCTCTCGCATAATCCATTTATCTGCATGGTTTCACTTGATGTGAATTCCCATGTAAAAAATGTTTGGTATTTCAAGTGTGACCTCTTAAATTTAAAACATTTTACTTATGACAAAATTCACGATTATGTTGCGGTTCATTCGTCGTCATGGAAATCTCTCACATCAAACTCGGGTTGGGAATATGAATCTCTCATAGAGTCATGGAATTGTGAAGTGGATTATCTCAAGGGATATGTTTTCCCAAAGGAATCATACATATCGAATGTATCCCTTCATGGTTAACTCCTTGGTCTTCTTGTGAATTTCATATTGCAAATATGTTCTCTCATCACACCGTAAATTTCCTTGAGTGATGATGAATGCAAAAGTTGTCACATGAATCAAGTTCTTCTCCATTCACCATGTCGCAACTGGTCTCATGCATTCGTGGTGATAGCATCCTTTCTAAACTATTTTGATGAATATGATTCTTGTAAAATTTGTCACCAATTGCATGAAGGTGTTTTGTCATATCTGGCTTGTAAGGAACTTGGTTAGATTGTTCAGAGCATTCGCAAGATTGTTCAAATTGATTCTTATTCGTTTAATGAAAACTGGGAATCTAATGCTTCAATTAGCTCAGCTGATCATTTCTATATCCTTGGTGATTGTGATTCAGCATATCATTTTCCCATTAGCACATCCATTAACAGTTATTCCACCCTGCTTGATCTTCATTGTTCAACGTCTCTCTATTAATATTTTTTCCAAGCCAGTGAGGCACTTCAACTTTCACTGATGGTTATGGAAGATCCTCACTATCTTGAAATGCCTTTCTGGTTCATGTGTGTCTCTTATTTTGTGGTACTATTACCTCTCACTTAGAGGCTCACCTTTGTCCCCCTCCTTTTGTAGTAAGAGAACCCTGAAACATTTACGTTGCACACTCACCAGGCACACTCACCTTGTTTTTTGAAGATACTGTTTCATCACTTTCCTGTGCTGAGAAGCTACAACCAAGGCAGATATTTGAGGATTTGGCAACCAAACCTTTATACCGGTGAGACTTATACACCAAACGATGTGAGGTCTAATTGGGACTTCATATCGGGCAGATCCCCTTGGTTGACGGATTTCCAGCACCATCAAAAAAATGGCACTAGAAGGAGGTCTAGATGACAAACTGAGGGTCATTGCATCTAGTTTGAATGTTTTATCAAAAATGGCTCATACATAAATCGTACTCGTGGCGTGTTTCTCCAATTTTTCCCTTTATCAATTTTCACTCCTTGATGAGCCTCTCAATCACTTGTCCCAATTAAAGTTTGACACTGAGGATGGATCATCCATAAACGAGAACTTTTTTTATTTTCTTAAATTTTGTGAATCTTACGAAATCAATGATGAAGGGTTTTCTTGTGTGATTTTCTTCCTCACCCTTGAAGGTTGTGTTAAGCAGTTGTGTCATACCTTGCCACTTGCTTCTGTCAATTCGCTTCATCATTTTCTTAGGGAGCTCCGTCAATACTTTGATAATTATAACTACCAAGATCTTTGTGGGAGAATCATTCGTTTAACAATGGAGTCTAATGAATCAGTTGAGATTTTTTATGATCAATTCCTTCACATTTGTGGTGAAATTCTAGAAGAAGATTTGAATTGGGAATTCCTGAAACAAGAGTTTGAACACTTGGTCCTTATCACTTTATGCAGTGAACCTGAACCCCCTGATTTGTCTTCTTCCCCAAATTTTATGAATCATGAGGCACCTCAAATTTCAGAGGAGGAGCTTACTACCCTTTTTGTTCCTTGTCCTCCTCCTTTTCTGGTCCTGATGATGGTACCTCCTTGCGATGTTTGTAAAATTGTGGAATCGACACATCAAATCTTGAGTCCAGCTTCACATTCTTCTTCCACTTCAACGGAGGAAATTCTATAATGGATCAAGAAGCCTACAATGAATACATACTCCTCCATTCCATAAGAGGATGTCACCATTCACAACTCTAATCTCAAGGCTAATCCACATTTCTTTTATCCTCTATATTCTTCACATCCTCACTCTTTGCACTTCACCCGCTTGATCAATTTGCTTCACCAACAAGTTCTTCACAATCTCTTGATTCTTAATATGATAGCTCAAATTGTAATAAGGTACAAGGTAGTCACATTACGTAGGTAAAGGAGAAAAAAGGTGAGGACACCTTCAATTTTTCCTCTCCATTTTGAAATATTCCGTGTCAAAACAATGAGTTTCCATTTTTGAATGATTCTCAATCTACTAATCTTGATGGAAAATCTAATATAATCAATTCCTTCAAACAACGCGCAACCTTGGGCAACAATCATTCCAATGACGACAACTCTATTTCTATATGTCGTGATGAATACCCAAGCACATCATATTATCTTTTGGTTCCTCGTGAAAAAATTAATTTAGATCTAGAATATGGTTTGGTCAAAGAAGATGTCCATATCAAAACCTGTTCTTCAGCTCACTATCCCTTGTGTCCTACCATTTGTAACACATATTCTTGTGATGAAGATACTCCATGATCTTTAGTTTCTTTAGCTGGTCAGTTATCCTCTCGATTGACACAAGGTGGTGAGGTTGTCCATGATGAAATTGCAAACAATAAAATCATAGAGAACCCATCCCATTCCCTATCATCCCTTATCCTGCATGAAGACAACTCTTCAAATTAGTTTTCTGATGAGATATCACCTATTAATTTGTCTTTGAATACGCAATTAGAAGAGCCTCTCCAATTGAGTAATATGGTTGTTTATGTTGAAAAATCCAGTGAAACTTGTGATAGAGATGGCTGCCATCGAGTGAGCTTTTTTGAAATCACGAACAATAGCTATCCTCCAACCATGCATGATCTAGTTCAAGCTTCAAAATGCAATTCTACAATCTTGGAAAGTTCCAGGACCTATGAGGGAGTCGAGGAACTTAAACTTTTATTGATGGTTATGTCAGGATCTCGTGACTCTAGTAAGCCCCCCAAACTAAATTGGGTCGGGTTTCTCTCGCATAATCCATTTATCTGCATGGTTTCACTCGACGTGAATTCCATGTGAAAAATGTTTGGTATTCCAGGTGTGACCTCTCAAATTTCAAAGATTTTACTTATGACCGAATTTATGAATATGTTTCAGTTCATTCGTCGTCATGCAAAATCTCTCTCATCAAACTCGTGTTGAGAATGTGAATCCCTCATAGAGCCATGGAATTGTGAAGTGGATTATCTCAAGGGATATCTTTTCCTAAAGGAATCATATGTATCAAATGTATCCCTTGATAGTTAAATCCTCGGTCCTCCTGAGAGTTTCATATTGCAAATATGTCCTCTCATCACACCATAAATCTCCTTGAATGATGACGAATGCACAAGTTGTCACATGAATCAAGTTCTTCTCCATTCACCATGTCACAACTAGTCTCATGCATTCATGGTGCTAGCATCCTTTCTAAACTCTTTTGATTAATATAATGGTTGTAAAATTTGTCACCGGTTGCAGGAAGGTGGTTTGTCATATCTAGCCTGCGAGGAACTTGTTTAGATTGTTCAGAGAATTCGCAAGATTGTTCAAATTGATTCTTAGTTGTTTAATGCAAACTTGGAATCTAATTCTTCAATTAGTTCATCTAATCATTTCTCTATCTTTGGTGATTTTCATTCAGCATAACATTTTCCCATTAGCACATCCATTGACAGTTATTCCACCCCCCTTGATCTTCAACATCTCTCTATTCATATTTTTCCAAGCCGGTGAGGCACTTCAACCTTCATTGATGGTTATGGAAGGACCTCACTGCCTTAACATGACTATCAAGTATGACCAAATATATTTTCGCCTAAAATATTCTCAACATAATTCCATGCTTTTAATTGAAAAGTCATCTTTAATTTCAAAATTTTCAACAAGTTCATTATGAATTCAATGATACAATCACCGAATGCCTAGAGAAATCTTAGTTGGAAAGCTTCGTTGCAGACAACAAGTTTCAATCTTCCTTCGCGCTTTCTAAGAAGCTCGTTGTAGATGAGGACACATATGCAAGAGGCTTCTATGGTTTTTTGAAACATGGTATTCATCGAAAAGGTAAGCACGTGGATTGGATAATAGTAGTGGGTGTGACACACATTTCCATCCATAGGCAAGCCCTTCCTTTTCTTTTGCAAATTTTTCAAGTTTTTGTATCTTCTATTTCACATTACTTTATATCTGTTTTAATAATGCATATCTTTGTGGATGTAGGTCGAGAAAGACTATTGTACCTTCACTGGAAATTTCATTATATAGGATCCCAACCTCCTAGCTAGTAGGTTAGGGGTAGGATTAGCTGCATCTTAGTTTTCCTCTTTCATGCACTCATTTTGCGCTCGTTCCTTGTAGTTTGTCTTCGTTTTCTGATTCTAGTTTTTCGTAATGTTTTATTTAGCTATTTTGTTTTCTTATCTTATCATCTTGTTTTCTTTTCTTGTTGAGTTTTATTTTTTATTTCTACAAGAAAATAGGTGTTGTTCCTGGACCTATTTTGTCTTCTTAGTATATGTTCGGCCAAACTATAAAGAGTCTTGTGACACTTCAACATTCGACAAGTCCTGTGTCCATTTTCCCTATAATTGGTTGTATCTTTTGGCTGATGAAGCTCTGACAAAAAATATGATACATTCGTAAGGAGAGATTTGGTCCAATCATGAACCTGTGTCCAGTCTGGGAACCTCATGCATATACTTAGTTTCCTGCTTTGGTGTTTTCAAGCTTATCCAACTAATAGAAATGGAGAAGGGGAAAATCTAAATAAGAAAACCTAAATCAGAGGTATTTATATGCTTCTCTGAAGGAATAACCTCTCTTGCTCTTAATAAGTCAGGATCCCTCATCTGCCCAAAAATAGATAAGTGTCGATGCACAATTCTCTTAATAACTAAATAAATATGAAAGAAGAGAAAGGGTTCCTGTGAAGGGAGGGGAAGCAGGCAAATTGACTGGGATAATGCCTAAGTTCGATGGCAGTGGAGAAATTCTTGTGTTTCAACATGAGTATATAAGGGTATTGTTCAGGCCTTCAGGTAGTGGAGAAACACCAGAGGTGAAAAACTATATTCTAAAAATCTTAAGCTAGCAAGCTAAACTACCCTTCCCAATTCGGAACACTGTGATCTCGTTGAATCTTATTTTATGTTCAACTGAGAAGGTACAAAGGGGAACATGTCTACCCATGGTGTAAGTGGAGAAGCCAAAGTAATATTCCCGATGAATCAATGCTCCCTAAAGGACCAAGGCACTACACTAAAAAATGAACCAAGAAAGAGAAGCTCAAATTAAACCAGTGTGTCGCCAAGTATTGTAGCGCTGCAAAACCCTCTAAAATTTTGGCCTACACTTGAATTTTGGCTCCTACTGTGGATCCTATGATCAATCATTCCTTAGTCACTTATTGTTAAGTTGATGATTTCAAGATCCCTCTTTGATCTTAAGAGTCGCTCACTCTTTTATATTTGTATAGTATGTGTCATATTCAGGCATGGCGATTATTGCTTGTCATGAAAAGGGAAGTTTTTAGTGCTTCAAGGGGAAATCTTTGTCTTAAAGGATCATTATCATCATATAAACATATTTCTCACTCATTTCCAAAGTTTCATGCACTATTACACAAGTGTCACCATTATCCTCAGAAATTCTGTCATCGGAGCCACACCTTTCATAAGCTGCCACAAAGGTTGTTGCATTAAGTGAAGTATGTTTTCATATGTTCTGTATGGTCTATGTTGTATCACTAAATGTTTAAGTGTGTGATCATAGTCATGTTATATCACTATTCACATTGGTTCCACTCGTCCCACGCTTAGCCAAAGTCCAGTATTCCTAGCAACCTAAACTCATGCACCTTTCCTGAATTACACACTTCACATTTCTCACCCTCAATATTTTTCCTTATCTGTTGGAACTGAGCAATGTGTAGAAAACCCAGCCTTCCTTGGCATCCAAAATTGTGTAGTGCCTCCCTCTAGTGTCTTTCCCTCAACCAGAACCCACTGTCTCTAGAAACTTCATAATTTTATCCCTCAACCATCTTAGCTGTCCAATCCCCATTGCTCTTAAAACTGCACAGATTTTTCCTCCCGAGAACTTATCCCATAGCAGCCACTTTCCTTTTAAACTGCTCAATTTCGTCTCTCATTGGCCACTGTGCAATCCTCTTCCTCAGTGAGGACTATGCAGAAAGTTCCCTTGGCCTAGCCTGAGTTGCACACTGCACATCATCAATGATTAAGCTTGACCATTGGCTACTTGAACTGCATAATTGCACAGTCAGTGGGCCTTCTTCCCTAACCCATCACTAAGTTGCAACATAGTTTATGAATCCAAGTGTAGCATCTTAGACTAGGGGTTTATCAAACTGAGTAGATTATAGATACATAAATTCTACCAAGCTATGACAAGATGATGAAGACGGAGATTAAGAAGGATGAAATGCTAGATGACTCTCAAGGAGTTGAGGAGAAAATATAGTTATTAGATAAGATGACCAAGGAACCCACGCACGATAGGAGATTAGGACCACATGAAGACTCCATCTGATGCATAACCCTTTAGAGGGTAGGTATGGAAAACAAAGAGCATATTTTTTGAAATACACCTCTTAGTGTAGCATGAAGGATTTCTTATCATTGTCATATCATTATTTCTTCAATGACATGTATGATTGCAAGCACTGAAATTCATTCCATGTGTTTACTCTAAGTGTTTTTCTCCCTTTCGCCTGTTCGATCAACTCCAATCTTTTGGAATGTTTTACCATTATGTCATGTTTACGAACCTTTCATGGTGGTTTCAAAAGTTTATCTTTGTGTATATGAGTTATCCTAGCCATGTAAACACCTGTTGCACTCATACACAATGTCTTGAGCATGGTCATTTTAAAGCCTATCCAAAGTGTCGCACTTGTTGTTTCTTGTTGTGAGATAGTCATTCAGAGGGTAATGCTTTTCTTATTATTCTGACGGTATGTGGTTTTCATGTTGTTGAAGTATGATAAGTGTGTAATCATGGTCTGCGTTCATCACAAGTCCATATTTTCCCTCACATAGCTATTTTCGAAAAACTCCTCAATCGGCAAACTCAGCTTCACCAGGCCCTGAATGAGCTACACACTAAGTAGTCTCAACCCTCAATGATGTGACCTTGCTGACTAGAACTATGCAGTGCACAGTCACCATCTTCTAGGGAAGCTGCACTGTGCAATTCCAGAGTTCAACAACCTTCCTTGACTCCCAGAGTTGCGTAGTAATTCCTCCTAGTCTGGCTTGAACTCCATGTTTTGGCACTTTCAGTCCTCAAGCTTTTCCATTTCTTATTGGAATATTGTAGTGCATAGAGATCTCAACCTCCCTTCACCTCCAAACCTGTACAGACATTTCCCCTAGTGCCCTCCCTCAGTCAGACCTCACTGTCCTCAATAACTACACAGATTTGTCCTCCAGGCCTCTTTGTTGACCACTCCTCCTTTCCTCTGTAAACTGTGTAGCTTTGTCTCCTAAGGTCACATCCTGTATCAACCACTATCTGCCTAGACTACGCAATCCCGAAACCTAGTGGCCATTACATAATTTTTCTTTGCAGTGGGGATTGTGCAGGAAATTTCCTCAGTCAAGCCTAAGATGCACTTGGTGCAGTCTTAGTGAGAAATCCCTCTCCTTGTCACCCAGAACAATGCAATGCATAGTTACTGAGCCCTCTCTGTAATGTTTTTTCTTTTCCTAGGATCAATTCGTGGATAATAATGCATCATCTTAGACTAGGGAGTTTTCAGATTGATGTCATCCCATCATGAGTGAATTGTAGGAACAGGGACACTCTCAAGTCATGGAAAGATTATGAAGAAGGAAAAATGGGAGGGAAGCATGCCTAGAGACTCACTTGTAGCTGAATGAACACGTGAACCTGTTAAGAGAAAGTAAAGGGCCCCAATTTTGCAACCATTTCCCAAGACCAAATATCATTGAAGACCCCACACCATCAAGTTATGCGGAGGACATGAGAAAGCACATCCAAGAACACATTTATCACTCAGCAACAATAGCATCTTACATTGCATAATCATCAAGCTAGTCCATGTCAGTAATTTTGTGTCAAGTCATGTCATGAGTTGTCATATGCCACATCACTATTGTGGGCCATGTCTATTGTAAATCCATTGTATTATAAAATGAGAGTCCAATGGACACATAAGAATATGAAGAGTCATGTAAGTTGAAAATTCATAGGAAGTTAAATAGTCATGAGGGTAGTCAAAGAGTCACAAAGGGGAAGCATCACCCTTGGTTATATATACCCCCTCATTGTATGAGCAAGGGACTTTTCACCTTGGTTCCTCCCACAAGGCATTAGAGAGATCAGTTAGTTGTTTGAGGAGAAAGGAGTGGCTCCAATGTCCCACTACTGGGGCTAGTGATGTATAATGTAAATATGTGTCTTGGAAATTTTTCTTAATTACAGAAACCTTTTCAAGCCAGAACTTTTCCATGCTTGACTTATGGATGTTTGTAATACTATTCTATGAGAATTTTTATTTCATGTTCGTTTTCACATGTACTAAGATAGTAGAATTATTTCAGTTGTTTTAGTGCTTATCTTGTTGGGAATGTGTAGTAATGGTTGTTACTGTTGTCTCATCCTTGTGGACTATTCCATAGGATACTAGACATACCTTTCCTTACTAATTAATTTTAACGACCGTCACATCCATTGTGGAATACTTCGCTGGATGGTAGATGAATATTTCCGTGTTCATTAGTTGTAAAAATTGTCGCATCCGATGTGTAGTATTATGTTGGATATTGGATAGGCCTTTTTGGTTCACGTGTGTCTCTTCTTGGGTGGTACTATTACCTCTCACTTAGAGGCTCACCTTTCTCCTAATGTTTTGCAGTAAGAGAACCTTGACATAGTTACATCACACACTCACCAAGCACACTCACCTTGTTGCTTAAAGATACCACTGCATCACTCTCCTATGCTGATAGCTAGAACCAAGGTAGATATTTCAGGATTTGGAAACCAGGCCTTTATACCGGATGGGACTCCACCAAATGGTGTGAGGTATAATTGAGACTTCATATTGGGGAGATCCCCTTGGTTGATGGATTTCCAGAACCATTAACAACAATAAATCTATATTAGCATGATATAACTTCACGACACATCAACTCAAACATAAAGAAGATCCTGATATCCATAATAGTAACTAGCTAACATGATCACATCATAAACTCATAAAAAATTGTCATTCATGTATAACAATCACATATGCACACTTAATATAGATTAGTACAACACACTATCATAATTAGGTCGACTCGTGCCTGAATGTCATAACCCTACCCATCTACATAGGCCAATCCAAATCAACACATTGCATATAACACCAAGATCTTAAATGTAACAACCCTAATCATCAATTTAACTAACATATAGAAACAACAAGTTAAAATATAACATACTCATCAACAACATATAACATAATCATCAAGTTAACTAGCATAAAGAAACAACAAGTTACTACCATGCATGAATGTCCGATGAACGTGCATATGACCACACTTAAATATCATCTACCATGCACGTAACCATAACAACAATAGAATGTCAAGTATATAAGTAACCCTAATTCATATAACCATACATTAACTAACATACCTGCATGCCAAACATACAATAACTGTATGACAATTTTCTCTTACCCCAAAGTCTAGTGCTGCAACCTCGCTCTAATAGTCTACATCTTGTGCTCTATCTAAGCCAACACATCATCATAATGACCAACAACATCATGATGACACAAACTACATACAATGACCTCACAATGAATGTTTCACCTACTATAATTTTATAACTATAACCATTACAATGCATGCATAACAACATACATACACTAATGTGCATAAAAAATGCATATACATCTGACATGCATTCATGACGAACACATCCAAAAAACAACAACACCAACTTCTACATGGCGACACAATGGAACCAATGACCCTCACCATGCATACTAAGCAAGCACATAGATCACAAGCATAAAGAACACATATGAAACCAACATGTATCCATGACCAACACACTTCCCACCTTGTCCAACTGTTGAACCATGCTCTGAAAGCACTCTATAACACCCTCCTCTGACATCTACCCAAGTAACCGACCAACCAAGGTAAACATGTGACGAGAGGCTACTATGATTTGATTCAACCTCATTGGTCACCTTCAGGAAGTGGAACCAAAAAAACACAACCAAACAAACCATCCACACATCCTACATAACCTCCAAGAGCTACCCCACCTTTCCAGGTGTCCAACCCCTAAGGCAACTTAGTAGTTCAAGGACCTTGAGCCCTAGTCGCTCCCTTGCCAATCCCTCTAAGTGAACGAGGGTCTCAGTCACTCCCATGAGCCTTCTTGAGTGCGAATGTAGCCTTTTTATGCGAACGTTATGCCACTGTTATGCCAGCGACTACGAGATTTAAGGTTAAATTCCAGGGTGAGAACCCGGTCACTTCCCAAAACTTCATGGAATTCACAGAAAGGAAAGGAAATGTAGATATAATGATGCCAATGCAAATATTTAAACATGGAATTGACTGAACCCCTACTAGCCATGATAATAATTTCGTCAAACATGTCAAAAATATGCATCCTACGGGTCATAATAACATATTTGAGCATATGGGTCTTATACTTACCTGAGAATCGCTAAGAAGCATTAGTTCCTTATCACATTGGCTGAATTGTCATATATTAGGCCATATATTCATTATTCATTCATTTATCAACCAAAATATGATGATATCCATACATCAGAATTGTCATAAAACATGCTCATAACTGACATATAACCAATAGAAATAAAAAGGATAAAACATTCATAAATACCACATATGAACCAATACATTTACACATGAAATACCAAGGAGAATGAACTCTTATTAATGAATGCATAATCCAACCATGTTTGCAACTTCCACGTATCACCCGACCAGAGATTGGCTGAACCAAATATTTTTTTTAGTTAATCACCCCTGTGCCATATTCCAAGCATGAATGTGGGACTTATAACCAAAATCAACCAAGACTTCTCAAGGCTACATGACATCACCCTCAACAATAGAACGAAGCCTTACCACAATCCCCACTGATTACTAGGCCATAAGCAATAAGCGTACAATACCAGGCTTTACTACATTCCTCACCAAATCACTAGGCCTAAAACAAGCATGGATTCCACTAGACCCCTCCACCTACATCGTGAGGAATTTGTTTTTCCCAACCTCTCAACTTTATTGTTTATCATGCCATTAACAGTCAAGGGATTCCTAGGCCTATGAGGTCTCCACCCTCTAGGATTTACAATGTATCTCATCCTCGAATTCCTATACCCAATTAAGGGTACTCACCACTTATCTTTACTGTGCATCATTCCATTACTAGTTAAGGGATTTGTAGGCTTAATAAAGGTCTTCACATTTAGGCTTTACCATGTATCCCATACCGATATTCCTAGTCCTTGTGAATAATCCTGGGACCAACCCACTCAGCTTCGCGTTTATCCCACAATCCAGATCAACCACATACAAAAGAACCTTCACACCATGTTTATCGAGAAATGGCAAGGCTAGCCTAAAAAAACATTGTCACACCTGGCAAAACCTATGTCCATGACAACAAGAGAACCAAGAACACACATGCAAAACCATGCATGCCAAATCTAGCAAGGAAATCACATGTACAAATTGATACCTACAAATAATCCCACTATAGTTGCTTGATCTTGCTCTTCCTTGCTTGATCCTTGCTTCCTCTTTTCCCTCTTTTCCTTTCTTGATCCAATGTTGAAGTGCTCCAAGAAAACTCTAAGGGTCCAAGAGTGTCAAATGAAGAGAGAATATAAAGAGAACTCCAAAATTGAATTAAAAAAAGGCCATTAATTGATCCTCATAATCCTTTTTGTTAATGTGGCCTCTATTTTCTTCATTTTCCATTATTTTCCTTCATTTTCCTCCTCATATGCAACCTGTGACCTTTCACCTTCATTTTCTGCTAATTTCCATTGTTTTCATAAATAAAATTCCAATTAATGCCATTTTTCCTTTCCAAATCCTTTTCAAGTACCTATTCCAATTTCCTTTAGCCATAATAACTTAAATGAACAACCACTAGGATGTTTTTCCCAAAATTCAACTTGGAATACGTGTACCATGACCGTGGTCTTATATATTTTTACATGGATTTTTAACGAGGGTTGTTACATTTTCACATTACTTTGAAAGTATACATCAACCACACATGAATTACAATGAAGAATAAATTGGAGTATAGTCCATATTCTTAGAAAAATATAGTTTCCTTGTTCCATCACCAATTTATTGATATGATGGCATCTATCATATGAATTTTGATGGGACAAGTTTTAATGAAGGCAATGGAGTCAATATCATATTCTACCTTCATGTTGGAAAAATACATAATTTTCTTATATGCTGGAATTTGATTGTACTAATAATGTTTTAGAATTTGAAGCTCTATTACTTGGATTAGAAAAGGCTTTTGATGTTGGTTGTTTTCACCTCTCAATTTTTGGATATTTGAAACTAATAATCAATCTAACTATAAATGTTTATACTTGAAATAAATTTCTAAAGAGATATAGTCAAGCATCCTCGGTAATGATTTTAGATTGTTATCTTTTAATATCATTCATATTCACAAGAATCTAAAATCAATGGCATACATGTTAGTTATTTCACGGCTAATCCTTCTATCAAATTACTCCTTGAAATACGAGATTGTGTTTTTCAATATTTTTATCATTCACATGTAACTAACAGTATGAATTGTTGGAAAGTGATCCAATGTGATTAGAGCATATGGTATTCCCTACAAAATGAGCCTTTGTATAAGAATGATATCATGTCACTAGAGAATAATCAGTGCCCCAATGGTTTGACCCCGTTAGAGAGTTACATTTATTCTAGTGATATAAGTTGTCAGAAACAAGGCTCAATGGAGGGTTCAAAGAGAAGATTCATTTAAACCATGTTGATGAATATTGGGGGACAAAAAATACAAATATTTTAATACTAGATCCCAATGTTCAAACAATATAGATAAAGGTTCATGGATTTATACTATGAATTTTGAGATGCATTTGCATGGTCATATGATTATTTAATGGATTTTACCCAAATTTGATCCATCATGTAATCATTATCAAAGAGGATGCACAAACCATATTAAAAATGTAGAGACCCATAAATATTGCACACGAAGCAAAGATACGAAAGGAATTAGAGAAATTTCTTGATGTTCACATCATGTTTCTTATCAAGTATTTAAAATGGGTATCTAACTTTATTCCAATATGGAAGAAAAATGGTTATATAACACTGTATATTTCCATGTGTTATATAAAGCACGTGTTAAAGGTAACTTTCTCCTTCCTAACATGGAATTGATTTTGCAACAAGTGGAAGGATCTCAAATAATGTTGCTTCTCTATGGCTTTTCAGGATACAATCAAATACATAGGAGGAGAGGCGAAGGATATAAAACAATTTTTACCACTCGTTAGGGAACCTTGAATTATGAATGTTTTAGCGCTTGAAATTTCACCTCAGGCTGAGAAAGGCAAACCTCAAGGAAACATCAAACCATTTAGCCTCGTAGCTAGCCCTACGGGGTAGGAGAAGGCTCTCTCCGGTCTATCTCGTAAAATCTCCAATAGATGAGATGACTAATAGGGTAACACTGATTTTAGGCTAGTAAACTGATCAAAAGGGTTGATTTGGGGTTTTTAGGGTTTTTGGTGGCAAATTGAGGGGATGGAAATTTTGGGTGTGGGGATGGGACACAGTTTCTGCAGGGGGTTCCTTGGGGCGAGGTAGGAGACAGTGTTGATGCCTTTAACTGAAGTGGATGATCACGAATGAAAGAAAGAGAGCTAAAGAGAGCAAACAATAACTTTGAATTCTCTTTAGACAGTAGAAAACATTGAAATTAAACAAACTTAAAAGCAGAGCATGGCAAGCATGAATTCTTACTTTAACACTTCATTTGTTTAATGTGCAGAAGTAAAGAAAGGAAATGAATCACATGACAAAGCTTACAAGAACATTGAGAAACACACCATCAACACATGAGTCCACAAGAATCCCAAAGAGGACTGCAAAACCCTGGTCTTCCTTAGCCAAAAATTGCAGAGATACAGTGAAATAATACAATGATAGTTTCTCCCTCAAGAGTCCAACCTTCCAACCCCTGAAAAGAAAGTACATAATATAGATGATCTAACCTCTTTCCCTGCCTCTAGGGGTCGAGCTCATCCTTCTAGGAGCTGTTTCAACCACTTCTAAACTTAACACTAAAAATTAGGCAATCAAAACAACTTGCCTTTATAAGTTAGGAAACCAATCCATTCATTAAATGTTTGCTATTTCATGCATGAATCTTCTAGAATAGGTAAATGAGTGTCATGGTAACATGAAAATACATTAATTACATCAAAGAGGGTGAAAAATCCCATCTCAAGTCAAAACTGGTCAAAGTTGGGCGAGTTCCTGAGCTGTAGATGAATTTCCTGTGAAAACTGCCCAACATGTCGTGCGCAGCTGCCTGACATGTCGCGCACATTTGGAGCTCTATTTGGGGCACTTGCAGGTGTCCAAATTGGGCAAGAGTAGGCTTGTTGGAAAGGTCTGTGAGTCTAATTTCCAACCCAACTAGAAGTTTTAGATTTGGAGTTCATTTGCCCATTCAAAACTCAATTCTCCCAAGACAGCTTTCTGTAGTTCAAAAAGGTGGCAGAAAGTCAAATTTTGCATGTTTTTTGACTTTTTGGAGGCCCAAAACATGACAAAATATCAAGTCCTTCCATGTGCATATGTAACTTTGCATGAAAAATCTAGAAATGCTGATTTTTTGTCAAATGGAGGTGCCGGGACGACATGTCTCACCGGGGGTGAGACGCGTTAATGAGCAAAAACCTGTAAATTGCCAAAAATACCAAAAATGACCTAAAATGCTCAAAATTTTTTGAAATTTGTGTTGTGGCTGAGCTATTTAGTACTATTCTCCTTCAAGTAAGCCTCGGCCAAGATACGGAGGGGATCGGGCCTTTTTCTCCTTTTTTGCATATACCAGAAACATGAGACTGCCATAGGACAAGCCTGTAAATCTGTCAAAGAAGTGGGCTCCTCTCTCTTATGATGACCACCCTATCCACCCTTATGAGGCCTCCTTTGTACCCCAATCTCTGAACTTGATTCTTGGTCATGGCTCTGCTCATAGGTTTCGGTTTCTGACATTGTTTGAGGAGCAAAGTGGACAAAATGTACTATTGTTTCTGCCTTTAAAAGTGTTGATTTCTTTGTTGTTTCAAGGGGACAAGGAACATGAGGGGAATGTTAGGGGAGGGACATTTTTGAAAGGAAAATGGGAATACATGTATATAACAGGGAATTTAGGGAAAACATTGCAAACAAAATCATTGCATATGCATCATCAAATTCATGTGTGTACATGGGCATATGGAGAGGTAGGGTTAGGGTTTGAGTTTTAGTGTTTAGGGAGAAGGGTATGGTTTGTATTTATTTTACAAATTAGTAGGGGAAATTATATGGAAATACAAGGAAAGTGACAAAGGGAAAGAGGAGAATACTTACAAGGGAAAAACCATGAAACAACAATAAACCCTAACACACTTGCACTTTGACCTTTTTAAGCACAATACACATGAATTTCCCATTTCATCTTGATGGCATTTGACACATCTTCCATGCTCATTTTTTCTTTACCAAGCAAAATCACCATGATTTAGAGGCCTACCTGAATAAATTTAGGAGAAAGAAGTTGATTTGTGGCTCACTGGAAAATTTCTGTGGAGAAATCCCCAACATGTCGCGCACCACTTCACATGTCGCGCCAGTGTAATTTTTACACTGCTGGAGGTGCCCTGACATGTCGCGCGCCTCTTGACATGTCGCGCTTTTTCAGGAGGCTTTTGGGGGCCTTCCCGGTGTCGGAATCAGGAACAGGATAGCTCGTTGGAAAGGTATTTGAGTCTACTTTCCAACCCAACTGGAATTTTGCAATTTGGAGTTGATTTTGCATGTCAAAAATCAAATCTCCCAAGATTGTTCAAAAAGTGCCAAATGAGGCTGCCTCAAAAAAGAGTGTTATTGCAGTCAACTTTTCAATTCCTTCCTCAACCCAAAATTTAGCTCATGATACCTCATTGGAAAGCTCTTTGTGTCTAGTTATCATTTTACCCATCAAAAAAATCATTTGGCCAACCAAGCTAGGAGAAAACTTGATTTTCCCAAGGTCACTTCAGAGGTGCCTTTGATTCTCCCGAGGCAACGGTATTCTTGACATTTCTCTCAAACCATGAAACCTGTGAAAAAAGTGAAGGAATTTTTTCTTATTTGGCATGTTGTGGACAAAAACCTCTCTCATTTTCCCAAAATTCATCTTTGATTTCTCTGAAACCTTATTTGAGTGCGACTTGTTCCGATGTGTGAAACAAGGAATTTTGTCGAAATGGAGCGAAATGAAGGGGATAGGGGGCTTCTAAATTCTTGGGGAAATTTTTGGGAGTAGGGAGGTATGTTAGGAAGCAGGGGAAAGTGGAATCTCAGAGATTGATTGAGGGGAAGGGGTCCAAAAGGGCAAAACACAGGCCCAACCT
Organism: Pinus taeda; assembly: GCA_000404065.3. NCBI lineage: Eukaryota > Viridiplantae > Streptophyta > Pinopsida > Pinales > Pinaceae > Pinus > Pinus taeda. Next base: position 228,032 of record APFE031696175.1, on the reverse strand, counting down.
AGAAAATTGCCAGGTTGTAGCTAGAAACTAGGGTTTGTGCAAAAATGAGGATTTTTGGGGATCTGAGTGTTGGGAAGTGCTTGATAAGGTACATTAAGGATAGGGGAAGGTGTATGAACATCAGGAAACAAGTTTTGCCATTGATTTGACCATCCAAGAGAAATTGGCTTCAAAACCCTAGGAGAGGGAAATGAACTTGCCAAGGCACAATTGAAGCATGGATAAGCTGTAAAATGACCCTATGGAACTTGACATGATGATGACAACCCTCTGAATGATGATAGGCTCAGCTGAATAGTGACATAGGTTGGCATTTGGGCAACTTTGAAAAGAGTGAGAACAAACCCTAGACCTAATGCCTAGTGACCAAATTTTGCTTGAAGACTCACTGAAATGACAAAATTTGACCTTGACACTTCAAAATCACTTTGTAAGAGCAAATTTGATCACTGGAGGAAGGCTGGAAAGACTGACACTAACATGCCCAAAGACACAAGAAGACATGGATTATATGTCTAAAGTTCCATATGCATTAGCAGTTCGAAGCTTAATGTATGCAATGGTCTGCACAAGGCCTGATATTGCACATGCAGTGGGAGTTGTAAGCAGGTACATGAACAATCCAGGAAAGGAACATTGGATGGCAGTGAAATGGATTCTCAGATATTTGAAAGGTACCACAGATCAAGCATTATGCTTTGGTGGTTCAAACATTTCTCTACAGGGATATGTTGATGCAGATATGGCAGGTGACAGAGATAACAGGAGGAGCACTACAGGATATGTATTCACTGTTGGTGGAACAGCTGTCAGTTGGGTTTCAAAAATCCAAAGTGTTGTTGCACTTTCAACAACAGAAGCAGAGTATGTTGCTGCTATAGAGGCTAGGAAAGAAATGATTTGGTTACAAAGGTTTATGGGTGAACTGGGGTCCAATGTGGTGGTACTTTTGAATATAGAATATAATCAGGCTCCACACCCAACAAATTTTTGTTTTGTTTTTTTTTTTTTTAGCATTATGGGATTATTTAAAGATCTTGCTTGTTAAGGAAATTAGACCTTGTATTTTTTATGCATAATTTGAACTGAAAACCTTAGAACTAAATGCACCTAGTTTGAAGGATATGGGAGCTGTCAATTGGAGTAAAGGAGTAAAAGATTTGTCAAAAGTTATTGAAAATCATTCACATGGGTAGAAGCATAAGAGGAAGGGGGTTTGACTATAGAAATAATCCTTATCCAATTCTCTTACCCAACATTTGAGAATTTGGAGTCTCAACTATGTGCAGAGTGTTATAGAAGGGGATAAATGAATCCCTTAAGCGTTTAGGACCTAGAAGATAGCCTACGTGTAGATGTTTTTAGGAGAGAAGTCTCAAGGGTAGAGGGTTATAAGGGCTTCCTAGGAATTAATGAATTAATGAATTAGTGAGCTAAAAAATAAGTGAATGCACTCATAATACAAGGAGAAGACCAATGAAAAAGCAAAGGAAGCATTTAAAGTAGACTGAATAAAAAATATGAATGGTTATTACTAAAGACCTCTTGATGGGATAAATAATCTCAATGAAATTATTGGCTTTGGTATGGAGGTTCTTTATGAAATTCATAAAAGGAAAATCCTATCAAACTAGACGAGCATGGTATGGGGGAACAAATTGGGGCATATACCCATGTTCCATATGCTAGCACAAGGTACGATGGTTTTTGTTTTCAAGAATGGGGAAGACCTACAAAATTATTTGGAATCAAAATTTACATTGGGGTAGTGCTCTATCAACTCTAAGTCATGAAAGTTGTGCTTTAATCCAATAATAATTGAAAACATTGATGTCCTTCCTTTATGGGTAAAGATCTCTATGTTATCTCTAGAACTTGGGACTACCACCATATTGAAGGAGATAGGGAGTATGCTTGAGATATTCTTGGGACTCTAGAAGGATATCTCTAAGTCAATATCCAAATCTATGGAAGTTTTTTTTTTGGTGGAATTGAGCTTAAGTTTATGACTCCTAGATTTCATAGAAGTGAAGGTGGGCAATCAAGTTTTTACCTAGGCTTATATTTTGAGGAGTCCATTTTTTTCATAATATTTATATTCAATATGACCGTATAAAAATGGTTTCTTGATCCAAATTTATAAAGGGAATGAAATGAAATACAAATTTAAGATCAAAATATAGAGATAAGTGAAATTTGACTTCAATTAATAAATGGAAAGTGCTAAAATTGTATACATGTAGAATGAAAACAAACTAGCTTAAATAATGGTAGCTTGTCTCTGAGAAGATATGTTATGGCTACAACCTTATGAACTATTTTATAATGAGGATCTGAGGCCTTTTTGTAATGAATAAGAAAAGAGAAACCTTAAACATCCAAAAACCTAACCCTGGGAGATGAAGTGCCAAAGACTTATGGCCCTGATGAGGTAAGTTGGTACTTCAACTACCCGGGGTTGTAACTTTGGCATACAATCTTTGTTTGGCGTGCACGATATCCCATTGAAAATTGCTATATGAGGAGTACAATTTTTGACTACTGACAAAGTCCACAACCATCATTGGCCCATTTCCCCAAGGAATTCCATTTAGGGCCTTAAAACAACTCCAAAATTTTGGGACCTAAAAACTAGCAAAAACTAAAAGATTGCAAAAATAGGAAAATTATATTGTGAGCCAATGGAATAGGCGGGTGGCCACCGATATCCATGTGGATCATTCCTCCCTCCTAGTAAGAAGTGGTCTCCATTTTGAGAACCCCACCCAAAGTCCTTGTATAAGTTGCATTGTAAATATTTTGCAGCATTTGAAATTAAGAAAAGGGGATTGAGTCAAGGGACACCAATTCTAGAGTTGGGGAGGAGGTCGTTTGGTTCAGACATTATAGTTTCTTTTGTAGAGAAGAAAATTGAAATGTAGGACAACTATTAAAGGTTGGTTAGTACATGAATTGATGAAGGAGCTCTTGGAATTAAATGAGTTACAAGAGGAAGTATGCAAGCACATGTTGCTTGACAAGCAACCATAAGAAAATGGATAGGAACTTTATGGAGGGGCTACACATTGCAGGCCAACAAGGATGCAACAGTAGTTGTGGCTAAGGAGGAGGCTAAGAAAATCTAGAGGTGAGAGGAGATAGGGGGGACACATTTAGACACGAAAAGGAGATACAAATATGAAAGAAGAGGTGTATCAAGGAAAAAATATTAAGAAAGAGCTTCTAGTAGGGAGCACTAAAGATAAGAGAAGAGAAGGGGATTGGCTCTCGATCCCTAGAGGTTGCGGGTTGAGTTGCTGGTCTCTGGAGCCCTGTAACATTTTGGGGTCCTTGGAGGTTGTTGGTTGAGATAGTATCCTTGGATCCCTGTAACAACTTGGGTTCCTAGAGGTTGTGGGTTGAGACAGAGAAATCTGGATCCCTTTAACGACTTGGGTCCCTAGAGGCTATGGGTTAGGATGGAATCTATGGAGCCCTGTAACAACTTGGGTCCCATGGAGGCTATGGATTGAGATAGTTGGCTATGGAGCCCTGTAATAGCTTAGGAAGAGACCATCCTGGAGTGAAAGCAGAGGAAGACTAGAATGAAGACTTGTGGTTACCACCATGATGGTACAGTGGATTCTAGACTCCCTATAAGAGGATGAATCATTGTGCATGCACTTGGGTTTAAGGTCGGGCATTTTTGGACTCCTGGTGTTGACTAAGAAACTAACTGTCATTCGGTGGGATTGAGGAAGGAACTCCTCTGGAGTCTCTGATTCAGAGGCAGTTGGTGTGCTAGTCCCAGAGGCAAGCAACCAGCCCCAAAATTTCTAATCTGGCTCAGGGGTGACGGTTGTAAGAAAGTGTGGTTGTAGCAATCTACATTTGGGTGGAGAGTCCTTGTTCAAGACTCAATTTCCCTGCAAGTTCAAAGATAGGTATTTTTGTCTGTTGTTTATCTTCTAATAAATCATGTTGTTGTGTTGTAGATAATCGTTTTAGATTCAGGGATTGCATTGTGTTGATTCTGCTTGCATATGTGGTACATCTCTGCGGGGATATATATATTGTTGGCTTAATGGAGCCTTACCCAGGTTTAGAAGTGATTTAGCCAAGCAAATCTTGGTACTACTGGCCCTTTCGGCAATAGTCCGCAGAGCGCAGATTGAGGTCTCACTCAAAGTAGTATGGGAGGGTGCTAAAACCAGGTTTCCGCACCCTGGGGATTTTTGATATGGGGTGATTGGCACGTGGTTCAATCTTCGCACTCACTGCACTATGCACACCAGTGGGCACCTCGCACCCTGCGATACTGTCTTCGCGCAGTTCTAGCCACAGTGTGACCCATGTTATTTACCCAAGTCTTCCTTAATTAGGCTATGTTTGTTGATTACTTAGATTCAATTCATATATAAGAATTCATAGAAGTATTTATCAATTGTGTGCAGTAAATGAGCAGAGTAAAATTAATGCATAACATCAAAATATGGATTCAAGAACATATGCGTAGAGTAAAATTCTCTTTATTGACTTTCAATCCCAAGTACAGAACCGACTCTACCCTGCACACTCAGCTGTAGGGGTCTGTGCACTTAGCTGCGGACTCTACTAGGCCTCTGTGCACTCAGCTACAGAGCCTCTTCCTACTACTATAACTCAGTACAGTTCAAATTCACCTCTAACCTTGAACCATGCCTTCGCTATTCTATCTATCATTGACTTAGCTTTACAACTTAGAGCCTTGCTCTATTTATACAATCCCATGGTCCACGAACCATGGGTAGGCCAACTTTACACTAATTTACAATACAATGCTTAGGGCAGACAACCCTATGACTCAATTGTACACTTCACAATCCACGCCCACAATTCGCGAAGTTCTACACCATCTTTGACCAAAACTTGGGCTTTGAGCCCTAAAAACTACTGCGGGGGATCCCATGCCCAATAGGCCCCCAACACAATCATCGTGACTTGTCTTGAGTCACTCTTCTGGTGTGGCAATCTTGCCACGAAGCCCCTGCAACTGTGCCTATGCTGCGTGGAGGTCTGCAACACATTGTTTTTTCGTCTGTTGGATCTGCTCCATTTCTACTTCTGAATCATCTGTGTCTGACTCGAGTCTCTTCTTTGGTACCGACTTCTAGTGCTTGTGTTTATAGTCCCATGCCCTTATCCATCTCCTTGGGTCACGAAGACTGTGCTTCGGTCGGTTAGTCAGATAGTTGGCGCACCTGTGTAGGGCTTCAGGCAACTGCCGTTTACTTTTCCTAGGAAGGGTTCTCCATTAAGTTTGACTAGCTGGATCGCGCCTCCGTCTGTGACCTCTTTTACCACATATGGTCCCAACCAGTGAATTTTGAATTTTCCGAGAAATTTTTCGAACTTGTTGTCATACAGTAGCACTAAATCGTTTACCTTGAAGCTGCGCAACTGCTATGGCGGTCATGCCAGGATTTTTCACGCTAATTTTGTTCTTGCTGGTGAAATCCGGCCAGGAATCGTTCTTCCTCGAGCTCTCCTAATTGCGCGAGCCTTTACTCCAGAGCTTCGCAGTTCGTCATGCCTGTGAGTGCTGCTATTCGCAAACTAGGTACGATGTATTCCATCGACATGACTGCTTCCGTACGATAGACCAACCAGAATGGTGTCTGTCCTGTCAATATCTTGCATGTTGTCCTGTACGCCTATAACACAGTGGGTACGTGCAAGTCACAGTCATCCCATTGTGCGTTACATATTTTGGTCAGTGCAGTCTCTAGTATTTTATTGAATGCTTCTATTGCTCCATTAGCCTGTGGGTGGTATGGTGTACTTTTCTGGTGATAGACCTGGAACTCTTCTGTGAACGTGAACGGTTTCATTCAAGAAATTTGTTCCACAACCACTCATTAAGATTTTCAGGCAGCCAAATCATGTCAACACATTTTCGAACAAAAATTTTGTAGTTGTGGTGGCCATGTAGTCCTTGATCGGTTGTGATTCCACCCATCATGTCAGGTACTCCGTCGCGGTGATGATGTAGCGCGCACCCATCTTTCCCTGAGGTTTGATTGGGCCCACAAATTCGATTGCCAATTTATCAAATGGCTATAGTGTCATTTGGGGATTTAGTGGCATCTCGCCCCTTCGTGATGGTTTTTCCATCCTTTGACATATATCGCAGGCCTTACAATGTGCTTTCGAAACCTGGTGTAGGGTCGGCCACCATAACCCGGTGCAAAGAATATTTTGTGTGGTCGCACGTCCTGCATAGTGTCCTCCTGAAAAACCCCATGTGCTTCTGTGAAGATCTGACCTCGTTCAAACTCAGGTACATATCTTCGCAATATCTCATAATTTTCCATCTTGTAGAGGTGCCCCACGATGATAGAAAAGTATGCCGTGCACACAACCAATTCCTTATTCTGTTGGATTAAGTACTCCTTCGACACAGTCCCTGCTGTTAGAAAATGGATTATATCTTCAAATTGTCCATCTGCGACGCATACTGTAAAGAGTTGTGCATCAGGTAGTCCCTCCTCTAAATTTGTTGGTTCCTCGCCTGTCTCAATTCATGACAAGTGGTCTAGTCCCGCGTTTAAGCATCTTGACTTGACTATGACCTCAAAATCATATTCTTGAAATAGTAAAATCCATATGCATATGCACCCCTCTAACATAGGCTTGTTCACCAAGTATTTCAACGCGGAATAGTCGGTATATATCTTGAAATGTCCACCAAGTAAATAGTGTCGATATTTCTGGAGCGCGTACACCATTGCCAACCCCTCGTGTTTTGTGGTAGAGTAGTTCTTTTATGCTTTAGACAATCTTTGACTTGCAAACTCGATCAGGTGATCCACACCCTCAACCCCCTCATGTGTGACTACGGCTCCCAACGCGATATATGACGCATCAACATGTACATGAAATTCCACATCCCATTTCAGGAAGACCAAAATTGGCGCAGAGGCCAGTTTCCCCTTTAGGAGATCCAAACTCTTCATGCAGTCATCATTCCAACAATATGTCACATCTTTTCTCAATAGCTTTTCCATCAACGTGGTTATTTGGGCATAACTCTTGATAAACTTCCTATAGTAGCCAGTGTGCCCCAAAGTAGCGCGTAATTGTTTGACACTGCGTGATGCTTCTAAATTCAAAATAACAACAATCTTCATAGAGTCCACCATCAGGCCTTGTTTGTAGACCACATGACCCAACAGGTTTCCAAAGGGAACAAGGAAGGTGCACTTTTTAAGGTTCAGTGCAATATGGTGTCAGCGGAAAGTATCCAACATCAAACGTAAGCTTGCTACATGGTGCTGAATTAATCCAAAAATAGTCCAATCATCCAGATAAACCTCCAAAAATTTGTGGATATATTCTTTGAATGCCGCCACCACTATGCGCGAAAATATTGCTGGCAAATTCTTCAGTCTAAAGGGCATAACGGTGTACTGAAAGCAGCCCCATTTTGTTGCGAAGGTTGTTTTGCTCCTATCCTCCAGTGCGATCTTGATATGATGGTACCCTGAGAAGCCATCCGTGAATGTGTAAGCTTCTTGACCACCAAAATTCTCCAATACTTCATCTGTGAATGGTGTCGAGAATGGATCATGAACATAAGCATCATTAAGCTTCCTAAGGTCCACGCATATTCTTATTTCTCCTTTCTGTTTTTTCTCCTGCACTACCATAGGACTCACCCAATCGGATTCTTCCATTGGTTCAATAATTCTTTCTGTGAGCATTTTTTCTAATTCATCGCGGACCTTTTCTTTATACTTTGGGTTCATGCGGTAAGGTCGCTGCTTAACTGGCTTCGCATCTAGTTTCAGAGTGATCTTCATCATCCCTAAGTCGCCAATGATCCCTTTTAAGTTCGTGATTTTGGTCGAGAACAAGTCTTGGTATTTGTGGAGTAACTCAGCAACCTTATATACTATAGCATTGTCCCAATAGTCCCCAAGTGTCACATACTTCAGCTCCGCTTCTGTGCCAATGTTTACTTGCTTTGTTTTTAGTGGCGCGGTGATGTCGAGGTCCTCAAACCTCGCGACAGCCTTCAATTTTTGGAATTTCAATATTTCGGGGGTCGTTATCATCCTCCTCTACCTGCATGTTATAACATTCTAGGGCACTATTTAATTGGGTTTCCCATACTGGTTGAAGCAATTCTAGTGGCTCTTGTGGTATTTTGAAGATGGCTACTTTTACTGCTTGCGGCGCACCGTCAACAGTATCCGACCACCAGTCTTCACATGTGAATGTTAACAAAAATCTCTCACACAAGACATCCCATTTTCCCATACCATGTCAGAGTTTTGTCTCTATATACCAATTCATGGGTATGACATCCAGGGTATGGTAGAATAAGTGTACCCATTCAGGATGTGGTTCTTCCCCATAGAACTTGGTCCATTTCACGAGGTTTATGCATGGGTCATATTGTCCATCGTATTTGTCTTCTAACCGTAGTTGCGGTTTCCCAAACCGTAGGTGCATCATCCTTCTACATCTACGCTAGTCCTCAAAATTTCCTTGATGTGTACCCCACCATCGTGCGGGTGTTGTGCGCAATGCCCACTTCAACGCATCGAACCACTACTATTTCGGTATTTCGCTTTCAAATTTGCTCAGAAATTCATCCACTGCTGTCAATCCATCATATGTCGGCAACTCTCTTGCCTCTATTGTCACGCAACGCAGCGATCTAACCATCATGTTACAATTCAGCATCATCACTTCGTGCAACCGATTTTGCCATCACTCTACTTCTTCGTCTGAATCCGAAATGTAGGAGCTTTTTCACTCCCACGAGATCCTCCTATCTGTATTTGGATTTACCCAATCCTATTATTGCGCAGTCATCTTATAAATACAATCAAGATCATCATCGCTATCATCGTCGCGCACTATTTTAGTGTAGCACACTCCTTCGGCTGGGTCCAGTGGGACTACTACGCGTAGTGACTTTTTCTCGAAGATCATTTTGCGCTTCTTCAGGTTGATTACTATGTTCATATCAATGGCCCAGTCTATTCCTAACAACGCAGCATAGGCATTTCTATCATCAACAATCTCTATTACTTCAAAATCCACCTGCGTGCTCGCGCCTTCAATATCAACTGTTACCCCTTGCAACCTTCCCATGGGAAAAATCTTCTGTTGGTTCTCCATTCATAATTGAATAGGGAACCATTGTAACGCGAGCATACCCATGCATTCCCTTGTTTGCTTCAGTAATACATTCGTGTTTGACCCTAGATCTAGGATTACCTGATCCATTTCATACTCACCAATCTGGGTAGTCAACCTCATTTCTAGTGTGTAATGTATGCTTCCCCAACTTCCAGACTACGCGTGGTTCTCCTAATCCCGCAACTGGTGATCTGTTCTTGTTGTCCTTTAACTTCCTTGCTATCTCGTAGCAGTTTCATGCATGTCTCCAAAAAGGTAGTGAGCATCGAAGGATCCATTCCTGGCTCTGGTTGATCCTTACTGCCTGAAGTGGAGGCCTCCGTGAAGCTCTTCTTAGCTTCCATGAATGTCTCCTTTGTGAGTTCTAAGTCAAACTTGGGTTCCTTTGCTAGAGTCATGTGAACCCATGCACTTTCCTTTGGATGCTTCCCCGTATCTTCTCCCGTGGCCGTACCGCTTCTGAGCATCATGTTTACATTCGGGTCCTCTTCCCATGGCTCAGACCTCATCATTTGTATATTCTAAGTCAGGGGAGGCTAGAATACCTCTTTTTCATGCATCCTTGTGATCAACGTAGGATAGTCTATTATTTCAAGATCAAGTTGAGCACAATATGAACAGGATATCCTCGTCAAGTTGGTACAATCACGGGCATAGTCCTCTAGTCCTCCGCAATTGTAACAAATTAACTGTTCACGGCCCCTTCCTGGTCCCATTCCACCTCTTCCTCGACCTCGCCCCTGAAATCCAACATGTTCCATCCCTGTATCTGGGTCAAGGGCTCGCTTCAGTCTGTATCCTATAGGTATCGGTTCAATCGATCATTAGCTCATAACTGTGGCAAGTGCGCTCATCGTGGCCTATTGATCTGCAAAAATTACAAAACAATTGTTGGGGTGTCTGTGTATACTTCTGTAACAAATGACAATTATCCATTGTGTGTTTCCCTCCTATCTAATAGATCGTGCACCATAAAGCGGGTGCCACACTCAGCCCTGCTTGTGCCTCTAGTCTCAATGGTATTGGCCCTCCTCCTGCCAAGTAGTTTGCGAACATTGGACAATGATCCTTATCATGGCCCTGGCCTTTGCATTTTATGCACCATACTTCCTCACGTGCCTCTGGCCATGGTTCCATATCCTACTTCAAACTTTGCATTTCCAATCATATATTCTGTAGTTGCGCATGGATTTGTTGAACTCCCAACCCAGGGTCTTGTATCGGGGTCTCATGTAATCTCATTGCCATTTCCAATGCTTTGGCCTGGGTGGAAAGTTTCTCTTGTGACAGTGCCATCCTCAAGTGCAGTGTCAAAGATGCTATAAACCATGTGGGATTTTGTCCATCTGTCAACGTCATATTGGCTTCACGGATCATACTCTTCAGCCATTGATCCAGATCCCAGGGAGTCTCGCCCGGGAGCATCGTGATTTCTTTAAACCCGATGATTGTTTGTGTTTCTGAATTTGGCTTGCTAAATTCCCTGTTCAGCACATTCTGGATCTCTACTATCCCTGCGATTGGGTGGTCATTAGAGTGCTTGATGTACCATGTTAATGCACAATCTTGCAGCGCGCTCACCAATGTAGTCTTCTTAATATTGTCATCTGTGACACCTTGTGCTTCTCACACTGCTTTTACCATGAACCAGAATTGGTTTGGATCTTCATTTCCTACTCCTCTAAATACTGGTAGTTTGATCACGCTCGCCATACTGCATTGTGGAGGTGGTGGAGGTGAAGTGGGTGGAGATGGAGGTGAGAGCGGTGAAGCGGGTGGCGGTGTGGGTGGAGGTGGTAACCACGGAATGCATTTCCTTATCAAACTGACCACGCTTCTCAGAGAGACCTTAGCAAACTCTTCCTCACTCTCTCGTAAAGGTGAAATTAAGGGATTGTTTTCTAATTCTTCGCTACTTTTGTAGATCTTTCCGCTCCTTGTAGTCGCAAACATTAATGTATTCGCATGACCCTTTTTTCACACAATAGCATCAATCCAAGTATTCAAATATTTAATATACTTACCTTGCAGTCCTTTGAGAAAGCGTCACTCTGCCTCGCTGTAGCTCACGATCGTATCTACCGCAAACTTAGTGATAAATCCCCCTATTATCCGGTCAAGCCAATGGTCTGTAGCTCGCGAAATCTTATCTTCTAATGCTTCTAGTCTGCGCACTAATTCCGGAGTCCACACTATTGGTTGGTCAAGCATACACCTTCCCTAGTTATCGGCTAACTTCGCGATACACTCATACAACTCAGAAGGAAAGGATGCAAAGAAAATCTCGTGGATTTCCGTATACACTTAGTGCTCCAACCAATTTTCGTTGGATACTTACAGAGTTCTATTTTCCTGTGTTGTGAACTCGTAAATCTTCTTGTCCAACCACTCTTCAATTTCCTTCTTTGTTGGGTTCCAGTGGCATGACACCAGACATCCCTTATGCAGATCCTGGTCTGGGAACCATTTTTTGGCTTAGAGGGGCCTGACCCAAGTTTAGAAGTGATTTAGCCAAGCAAATCCTGGTACTACTGACCCTTTCGGAAACAGTCCGCAAAGCGCAGACTGAGGTCTCACCGGGAAGTAGTATGGGAGGGCACTAGAACCAGGTTTTCACACCTTGGGGATTTCTGATATGAGGTGATTGGCATGCAGTTCAACCTTCGCACTTACTGCGCTACATGCACCAACGGGCACCCCGCACCCTGTGATACTATCTTCGTGTAGTTCTAGCCATAGCGAGACCCATGTTATCTACCCAAGTCTTCCTTATTTAGGCTTTGTTAGCTGATTACTTAGATTCAATTAATATATAAGCATTCATACAAGTATTTATCAATTGCACGCAGTAAATGAATAGAGTAAAAGTAATGCGTAACATCAAAATACGGATTCAAGAACAGATGCGTAGAGTAAACTTCTCTTTATTAACTTTCAATCGCAAGTACAGACCCGACTCCACCCTGCGCACTCAGCTGCAGGGGTCCACACACTCAGTTGCGGACTCTACTAGGCCTTTACGCACTCAGCTGCAGGGGTCCACACACTCAGTTGCGGACTCTACTAGGCCTTTACGCACTCAGCTGTAGAGCCTCTTCCTACTACTATAACCTAGTACACTTCAGATTCACCTCTAACCTTGAACCATGCCTTCGCTATTCTATCTATCATTGACTTAGCTTTACAACTTAGAATATCACTTTATTTATACAATCCCATGGTTCGTGGACCATGGGTAGGCCAACTTTACACTAATTTACAATACAATGCTTAGGGTGGACAACCCTATGACTAAATTGTACACTTCGTGCTCCGCGCCCGCAATTCGCGGAGTTCTACACCATCTTTGACCAAAACTTGGGCTTTGAGCCCCAAAACCTATTGCGAGGGATCCCATGCCCAACATATATATATATATATCTATATATATATATATATATATATATATATATATATATATAATATATATATATATATATATATATATATATTATATATGTATGTATGTATATATATGATATGTATAGTATGTATGTATGTATGTATGTATGTATGTATGTATGTAATGTATTCACTACATATGTACATAACCTATATACATACATATATACATACATACGTACATACATACATACATATATATATATATATATATATGTGTGTGTGTGTGTGTGTGTGTGTGTTCGTTGTGTTGTGTGTGTGTGTGTGTGTGTGTGAAAGCTGAAAGAAAAAATGTGAGTAATGATTGCTAATGGTAGACACAAAACATATGATCCACAAGAGGCATAACAAACCACATGATAACAAAGACTAAGCCACAATGTTGTGCTGAGCTTGGATCTACATACATTTTTAACAATGTGAGATGCAACACATAAATAACTCTCTGAGGAATAGACATAACTCACTATATGTCATGGTTGAGCCATGAGAACTTGGATTAAAACTTAAAATATAGTGGGTTCTAAGACCCTTTTATTAATATCAATATTACATGGAAGACTCTTTGCATAGTAGGGTTTGTATTCTCTTGCATGTTTTTGTTTTCTGACACAATTTTCTTTGTTGCATGGTAAGCAATGTATTAATGTTAATAGGAGTTTCCCTTGGGACTAGTCGAGTCGCCATATTTTCCTAAATGACCTTCAACCTAACATTCTCAGCAGGTTGGATACCTGTTGTTGTCGTCTTAGGTTGGCTTCTAGGGCACCCAAAGGTTCCGTGTAACACCATGGACCTACTTGCAGGCTTGACCTAGGGTCTGGTACCATTGGCATGTGGCGGGAGAGGTAGGAACCTCTCAAGAGTCCATACCAAGCCCCTGGTAAGTAAGCGATGCAGGATTGCTATGTCGCCTTAGGTAGCATTCACTCCCAGTGGGAAGGGAAGACTCGAGGGGAAGAACCCAATGGAGAATCTATCACCCAAGCTGAAGAGTGATAACGTCATAAATTGTCCTAAGAAACCAAGGGCATCATCATCAAACTGTGAAGCATGTCTTGGAGTCTAGTAGATTCTTGAGATAGAGTCACAGTCGGTAAGGTTGGCTTGAAGAAGCTTGTGCAACGGAAGAGCATGTAGCTAGGAAGGTTGAAGAGATCTCCATCTAAGACACTATGTGATGTAGAGTCGAGGTCCCTTGCCTAAATCATGATGGGAATTAGGAGGAAGACCTTGTTGTGACACATAAGAGGGAATCCATGTACTTATAGGAAGGTTTGGGATAACCTTATCCTTTGGATAGTCAAAGCACTAGTCAAGGGAGGATTTCAATTAGTGGAACTAGATTCCCCCTCACGTGATTGGCCAGATGACAGGGTAGAAAATTCGTAGAGCTTGAAGCCCAAAAGATAATTTAAATTAGAGTTGGGGACTCGGCAGTAAAGGGTTGGGGTTATGTCGAGAGATGATGATGAAAACTTCTTCCATCACTCAAATCTATCATGTGGGGAAGCTTCCAGAGGTGGCCACCCTGGAAGGTCGGAACCCTAGAGTGGTGTGATAATGATTTCTTAAAGGGCTTCGGGTTTAAGGGTTCCCATTTACTAAGTAAAACCAAGGTGAACCCAGTCACCAAGAAATCCCTCGCTCTCCCTAAACCAGACAGAGGAAACTTATTGTTAGGTGCAGATGACATCGGCATGACGTCTTGAAAGACATGTGGCAAGTAGTTTGGGACTTTTGGGTACCTAAAGGAGCCACATATGAGTGACATGTGAACCTCTCCTGGGTCGAGATGTGGTATGGATGATGTCGGCATGACATTCCCTGGGTGATGGTTAGACCCTAGAGGTTGGAAACCTCATAAATTTGGATGGTTGAATGTCTCAAGGAACTGCAGGTACCAGGGATCATTAGTTGAAAGTGCATTAGCTGACAGAGAATTACTTTGTCACTTGAGGTTGTCAACTTGGGAGTATTATGATGTAGGCATCAGTTTTGTGGGGCCACAAGGACACCACAAACAACGCAGGGAGGGTTTTGTGGCATCCCAGGACACTGAAAGCTTGTAACCATTGTGGAAAGGAGTATCAAAAGAGTTGGGGTAATAGGATGGTTAGTTGTCCATCGTTGCACAGTCGTGACACATCAACCAGAAGGTCAGATTCTAGGGGGCCTCAACTTGATATTTCAAGACATTCTACGAGCCCTGGAGTCGTGACACGTCATCCAGAAGATTTAATTATGTAGTGGGATCAACTTATGAGTTCAGGATGATTTGAGGGTACCAGAGACATGACACATCAACTTGAAGGTTAAAATCCCATATTGAAATTTCAAGATGTGTTGGGGTCCCGGAGCCGCACCAAACCGGTAAAAACAATTTTAGTACCCCATTCCTCGAATGTAAAGCAAAGGGTTTAGGTACATTACAGAGTGGTATCAAAGCATCCAATTTCACTACTTGGACTGGATGGGTTTTTTCACAAGAAAGTGAGAGATTTTTAATAAGCAATTATAGGGTATTGAGTGAGTCTGGATTGTGCTTGTTGTTTGTTAATGAAATCATGCTAAGGTAAGTTAGCAGATGGCTAATAACTCAATGGGGGAGAGATTATGGTTGTGAATACGCTGTTATCACTAATTATGTACCAATTGAACAATTGAATGACTACTGCATATAATTTGTAAATGGATTGTAC
This sequence comes from Pinus taeda, assembly GCA_000404065.3. Taxonomy (NCBI): domain Eukaryota; kingdom Viridiplantae; phylum Streptophyta; class Pinopsida; order Pinales; family Pinaceae; genus Pinus; species Pinus taeda. The sequence goes on along the minus strand of APFE031696175.1, from coordinate 212,718 downwards.
ATTAACATGGTTGTTTTGTTACCGTAAGAATCCCCATGAAAAATCCATGAATGCAAGCTCATGATCTTGATTTTGTGTTTCATTATTGTTTTAAAATGACTAACAATGTGTATGATTGACAACACACCATAAAAAACATAACATATAAAATGTATAGTGATGAGGACCAAAATGGTTGAATATAGTTCTGACCAGTCCCAACATGGAAGTGATGAAGTCAAAACTAATGAAGAAGACATTAGTTGGGAAAGGGGGAGGGAATCACTCCCAAGATTGGATGGACACCCTAAGAAGCCTTCGAGATGAGGTGAGGAGCTTTAAGGTTGATAATGAGAGGTTGGTAAGAGCCCACGAAATGCAAACTAAGATCAATGCATTCATCCTAGAAAGCCTCTCGGACTAGCAAAGGTAAAGGAAATATGAAATGAGGACAAGTCACAAAGACAGAAAAAGCCTTTATGAGCCAGAATAAAACACCAATGGAGCAGATGGTGGTGGACCCAAAAAGAGGCCCATGCAGGGAAGTGAGTACATTGTGCTAAGGGGATAACCTTTGAGTACTCTAGGAGGAAGGGCTAGAATGCAGGTGCCTTACTTGAGCAAACTGTCTAGTGCTACTACCCAGAGATACCACTACTCTTGGCACCACCATCGCTCAGAGAACAAGGAAAAGGATCATATGCTTGAAGAGTTTAAAACAAAAAATCCACTCATATTCGATGGGGATATGAAGAAGGTAAAGGACGTTGAAGCATGGTTACTAGGGATGAAGAAGTTCTTTAGAATACATGATTATTCTAGGAATATGAAATCTAGAGTCACCTCTTATAGCTCAAAAGGAAAAGTTGAGATCTAGTGGGAGGAATTGAAGAATGCTAGATCCATTACCGAGAAGGAGTTGACAAGGAAGGATTATGAAAAGCTCTTCAAAGAGAAATATGAGTATGAATGCTAATATGACAATAATGAAAAAGATTTCAATGAACTCAAAATGTGTCAAATAGCTAGTGATGAATATGTTACCAAGTTTTAGGGACTACTAAGGTATGTACCATATCTCAAGGATGAGAAAGTAAAAATGCATAGGTTCATCAATGGGTTTCTTATGGTATTCAGAGATGAAATTGAATTTCTAAAACCTTAGACCCTTAAGGATGTGATCAATAAGTTGAAACATTTCTATCAGAAAGCACGACATTGTCCTTAGATTAAAAGTAACTGACTAGACAAAAGCATCACTAGATGAAATAGGAATTGGTTCAGGAAGAACCCAGAAAGCAAAGAGGGGAAACACCCAACTCAAATAACATAGTCTTAGCAGAAGGCCAATGATATCATTAAGAGAAATGGGCAACAACCAGTGCCAACACATCCCAAGATAGAAGGTCAAGAACCACTCAAGTACTGGACCTGTGGTGGGAGCCATAGGAGAAGGGACTATACACATCAACAAGATGTCAAACCCAAGATCTACAGTGCTCAGGAGGAAAGCATGGTGAGAGAAGTAGCCCAGAGTATGCCAAGGGTTTATGTACCATTGGATAACCACCAAGAAAACCATCAGGCATCCATCATTGAGATGGAAGGTAAGCTACAAGAAAAAATTCTTTCTATTTTGATTGATCTAGGTTCTAATTATAACTATGTCATGCCACAACTTGTTTAAAAGTGCGGATTGGACAAGGAATTTCATAGAGAAAATTGGTTGGTTCAATTGGCAACAGGGACAAGGAGAAGAATCAACCATTGGTTGAATTCATGTGCATTCGAATTCAGTGGCATTCCTACAATAACCCACTTGAATGTGCTACCATTGGGTGGGTATGGCATATTAATAGGCATGGAATGGCTATACCTACACTGAATCAAGATAGATTTCTATGAAAAGGCAATAGAATGCTTGGATGAGGAAGGAAAAAAAAGAGTGTTGCAAGGTAACAAAAATCCCATATCAGTGAGGATGATCACTACTATGTAAGTCTAATGCAACAAAAAGAAGGGATGTATGTTATTTACAGTATAATTTTCCAATAACGAAGGAGCCAATAGAGCAGAAAAAGATGAGGAAGTTGAATTGCTTCAAAGGTATCATGTTTTGCAACAATATGTGTATGTCTTTCCAGTGGAGGTTCCTGGATTGTCTCCTCATAGAGAGAGAGATTTTTATATCAAGCTAGTAATTGGAGTAACACCAATATCTAAGGCTCCATATAGAATGAGCCTCCCAAAGTTGGTTGAGCTAAAAATGCAACTAGAGGAAGTGCTTGAGAAAGGGTATATAAGGCAGGCGTGTCTCCTTAGGGAGCACCGATATTGTTTGTAAAGAAGAAAGATGGAACCCTGAGATTATGCATTGATTATAGACAACTGAACAAGGTAACCATTAAGAAAAAGTATCCATTACCAAGAATTGATGATCTCTTTGACCAGTTAAGGGGAGCAACAATCTTCTCCAAAATCGACTTGAGGTCAGGCTACCATCAAGTAAGAATCAAGGAGGAAAAAATTCATAAGGCTACTTCTAGAATCTGATATGGGAACTATGAATTCGTAGTGGTACCCTTTGGGCTTATTAACATCCCTATCACACTCATGTGCCTAATGAATGGAGTGTTATGACCATACTTGGACATATTGGTTTATTAAAAAATGGAAGAAGAACATGAACAACACTTGGTGCTTGTGTTAAAATTGTTGAGAGAACATAATCTTTATGAAAAGCTTGATAAGTGTGATTTATTCCCGTCACAGGTACACTACTTAAGGCACATCATCTCCAAGGAAGGCATATCGATTGATCCTGATAAGATCAAATCCATAAGGGGAATGGACAACTCCAAGAATGTGGATGAGATCAGATCATTCATGGGATTGGCATGATATTATAGGAGATTTATTCAAAATTCATCCAAAATAGGACATTCCATTACAACCTATTGTAGCGGCTATAACCACCCTCCAAAATTTTTCCTTAGCTTCGTTTTGGAGCTTCCATACTAACCTCTCATAGTAACATGTCTTGCTTCATCAAGTACACAAGTTTCAGGGATTTTCTTGTAGAAAGACAACCTATCTATCAAACATTGATGCATTCCCCTCACCGGTTGTTTCCCTGGACTTGGTCTAGCTATATGCAGAGAAACTCCCTCAAGAAATTGTGAAATTATGGAGGGCAACCAGCCTCCCTCCATAAATTGCACAATTCAGTTTGGCAGCCTGCTGGGCTCTAGAATTGCGCAATTCCTTCCAGTAAGGCTGCTCAGCCTAGGAATTATGCAATCCTAGGCAGTAGTTAGCTTCTTTTCCCAGAAATTGCACAAATCTCTTGGGTAGTTAGCCCATCTCCCTTCTATAAATGTGCATTTTCTCCAAGCAGTTGAGCAGGCTCTTGCATGTGTGATCTAAAATGATCATAAGTGAAAACTGATGTAGAATTGATTAGCCATTATTGAATTGATTGTTAACTGAAAGTGCGGAAACCGAGAGAACTGCTTTAGAAGAAAGACTTTATGACAACTGATTAAACATAATAAAGATGCATAACAGGAATGAAAATAGTAAAAACACAGTGATACTAGACAACAAGATTGATTATGGAGTTCGTCCCTAATGGACTACGTCTCCGGGTCCGCTTTCAAGATGGGCGACCAATTTATTAGGATTGAAGCAAAAGAGGTAGATTACATAGAGATTTGACCAAACTGAATGTGCTCACAAGCACTTTTGGTCACTACCGAAGGATAGCTCTCTAAACTAGCTTTCCAACGCCTATCATGGTTCCTAATTCCAACTCTGTATGCTCCTGTTACACTGAAAACAAAACTGCCTATAACCTCCAGAATCAACATACAAAACCAAAAATCACTCTCTTCCACTTCAATGAACAAAAACCTCCTTTTAAACCCACCAGGTGCATTCAAACCTCCTTAGGCTGAATTTAGGAGTGAATAAGCTCAAAATAGGGTTTGAATTAGTTTGGTCTTGTCATGGCTGGACACCTTAGGATAGGGTTGTATGGTGGTTACATTAATTAATAGAAAAAATCTTAACAAAACCCATTTATAAACTTTGGGTTAACTCCGAACCCGTTAATAGTTACTGTCAATGCAAATTGGGTGGACCGTTGGCATGTGACCAAGCGGTCTAACCCTTAGCAGCCACCTGCATGGTTTATCCCTGCGATTCCGACTGTCAATATTCTGGAGGTTAAACATTGTTGTTCACATGTCAACTAACTCCCACGGAGTTACGATTAGACTAAACTCGACCGACAGTTAACACTCCACCTGTTCACATGAACTACCCAGTCATCTCCTCGTGTGGTTAAAGGCTGACTACGGTTAACATACATCTAATCACATGTATTTGTTGCGGTTTAGAACCCTGTGCGGTCAACCTACTGTGTAATGTTATTTGCAATGTTTTATATTGTTTTGTAATGTTTTAAACAAGGTTGCGAGTATTAGTTAGGGTTTTAGACTTAGGAAATGTATTTTTTAATACATAGTTTTGTATTGTAATTTGGTTAGGGTTTCGAACTTAGGTTTAGGTATAGCATAGGGTTTTAATGGATTAATGTGTATTGTTTAACACATATTTTGATACAATGTTGATTCATGGGTTTAGGTGTTAGGTTAATGTGTTAGCTCTTAGGTTTTAGTCATTAGGACTTTTCATCAATAAGAAAAAGCCCTTTACAACTAAATGTCACAAAGTGACATTCACCCAAATACATATCGTTGACAAAACTTCTTTTGTGACGACATCACGTGATGACAAACCATATCGAACCCCTCCAACGAATGACACCCCCATGTAGATGATCAAATCCTGGCGGCACTGACGACAACCACATGTCGACAGCCAGGTACAAAACCATCACCAAGAAAACCATTAACATCACTTGCACAACCTGAACCATAAAGAATAGTGTCAAAACTGACGACACTGAACTAAATGCTAACAACGAACCTGAATACTGATGATGAACCTGTGCAACTGATCTGACGAGATCCTCCTGGATCAATGTGTAGTTGGTTTGACCAGTTCCACTCGGGACCAAAGGAAATTGACTTGCATGCATGGGCTACTTTTTCCTAGAATATAAAAAGAAACATGCAAAAATCATCCCTAGATTTTAGGGGGCTATTTTTAGTAGCTAAAGGTTACATGCAAAGATCGTTTTAGAATCTTTCCTCCAAGTGTCGCTTTTTCCTAGATTTGTGGCATGCACATCATGAGCTTCAAACTTATTTATTTGATGCTTTAGAGCTCATTTCTTCACATCGATCTTGGAGCTCTGACATCCCACAACACATCTAGGACTCTTCGACACATCTAGCTTAGCTATTCACGGGTAAGTGGTCTCAACTTGTCTTTTGCAGCATTTCTGTCATTTTTTGTGTTTTTTCTTATGTGAGTGTTATTTGATTGATTTATTTGAATGCTTGCTATCATTTAAATGCATACTAACTTCTACTATCACCGTTTCAGTTTTCGTTACTATCTCATTGTTGTCACATGCATGGAACTGTTTTGCACGAATAGTCACTGATTCAGCAACTCGCATCACCCACATGCATACTGTTCCATTTTCTTAATCTTTCATTCATTGTTTGCACGCATGATCATTTGCTTCTGCTTACACCCAATATCACCATGCATTCACTTTCACATTTGCTTTCGGTTGCCCGTTGGCGGGTCTGGGCAGCCTTGGCCCGGACTCTACCTCACCAAGACACCATTACATAATCCTGAGAGAGAAGGTTTTGTCTTCCCCTCAAGAAATGTGCATTTCTGCCCAATAATTGTCCTTCAAGCCTACTTTGAGAAATTCTGAGGGACAATGATTGCAAGCCCAGAAAATTGTGCAATGTAGTCACTGAGCCTGTAGCCATTGCCAACTGAAATTGTGCATTGCATAATTCCAACAGTCAACAGTCAGATTATATTGCGCATTGTGCAATTCTAGCAGCCAATCATGCCTCCCAGATAGCCTAGACTACCTTTTGTGTAGTTCTGGTAGCCAGTTAGTCATCCTGCCAGAAGAAATTGCGCAATCCTTGCCAACCAATCCCCAGGTATGTGTTATGTCCTTCCCGAATTTTATTTGGTTTTCATTGACAGATTTCTTGCCATGCATGTCACTTTATCTCCAGATCTAGCAGGTGTTCGTCCACCTCTTGATAGTCCAGGATCAATGGAATTTAAGAGAGTAGGATCAAAGGACACTAATGGAAGTGCAACTGGAGTAGTGGTTGAGCAAGTGTCCGCAAGTCTACTAATCGATGAAGATACCAAGTTGATTCTAGAAAAGGACATTAGGTTGAAATGACAAGAGGTCAATGAAGCATTTGTAGGCACATTTGGGGAAGACTTCGAAGACCGCTAGGTGTACGTGAACATCCACAAGTTTGGCTTGTACCGGATTACATGCAGATACCCGGTGTTCCCATGCGCTGACATGATATACTGGATCGTCTTGCACACTGACCCCAAGACGATGACCTTGAGTGGTGTCAATGGGATGAATATTGCAACCTTCAGGGCACAGGATTATGATGAGATGTATCAGATGTCAAAGCTTGTAACTATCAAGGAGAGTAACTTCATCTTACCCAGCAATAATGCCAACTCCAGAGACATTAAGAAGAACTGGGGTAAAGGACCTGAGTAGATTCAGGATGACACCCAACCAGATCTACAAGACGAAGATACTATGAAAGGTGTATCAATACTTAGTCATCTTTGCATGTCAATTGTATGGCCAAGAATGCATGGAAACCTTCCCACAGAATTGGGTGATCGCGCTGGACCAACTGGCCAGAGATGGAAAACCATGCAACTGGTCCATCATGTTGGCTAAGTAGTTGAAGGAACAGGTAACGAGGGCTCGACAACCGCCCAAGTGTATGCAAGCAGAAATCTACATGTCCGCCTACATCTTTGATGCAAACTATGCCTGAGAGGATTTTCTGGGCTTGAAGGGGCATGGTCACCGAAAGAGACTGTTTTGAACACTTATTGTAAGATGTTGTCTGAATGAAGCTTCAGAGGAGTTATCACGTGGCTGTCCGATCATTTTGTCACCCCGGTTTATAAGATGATATTCAAACAGGATCCACTCTGCATGTTGATGGCAGCAATGGAGGCACTGATAGACATAGCTGATTGGTATACCTGACCATAAGGCACATTCATATGGATGTACACTGTAGAGAAGCCTCCTCATGTTCAACCAAAGTTTGCCTTGGACATGCTCATCATGTAGGAAGTAGCATATCACATCTCGACAGGATTGACAACTAGGTTGCACTGGAAGAAGAAGGCACCTTGACCCACTCTTCTACTATGCATCGGTTATATGAGATCTAGAGTTTCAAGCATGTGGATGTCGAAGCAGAGCAGATGAAGAAGTATCCATTCAACCTTTGAAGTTACAATCCATATGACCCACATTATCTTGTGAAAGATCACTGCACGAGAGTACAATTCAACTACATTCATGGGGCATTTCATTGGGCGGAGGAGGACCCATGGAGATATTGTTACATTTTCTCCAGACCCAATGAACAGGTTGGATTCACTTTGGGATGGTTAGTGAAGAAACATGAAGTAGCATCCTCGAGAGCAGCAGTAGCAGCAACAGCAGTAGAGGCAAACATACCGGTGCGCGATAAGGGCAAGAGGAAGATTGTCGATCACATGGAGGAAGAGAAAATCTACAAGTTTCGAGCATATCCACTTGTGGAGAAAGCAACTTTCGCCATAGAGGCAAAGAGGCAACAACTTGACAAGTGAAATGTGGAAAGGCAGAGAGAGAAATAGAGAATGGAGGAAACATAGAAGGAGTTGCATGAGTTGAAGGAGCAACTCTGAAAGGAATAGGAGCTGTGAAAACAGGAGAGGGAAGCACAACAACAATAGGTACACAAGGGGGCACAACATGTGTAGATGAATGAAACAAAACCCGTATAGGTAGTGGACTCATTAGAATAGTTGGCATCAGGCAAACATTTCGAACCATCATAGGAGTAGGACTTCACTCAGGAGATAAAGAAAGCACTTGAATAGATGGATATGAACATGGTGTAGAATTTTTCTACAAATCAGCTAGCTCTGATACCATGTATAAATGCGCACTGTAGATCACCTAGTAATGCAGTGTACTAAAGCAAAACACTTTATCTACTTCTACAAACAATTTAGCAAAAGATTAATCTAACTAAGCAACATCAATAAGAACACATATAACTGATAAGAAGGAATCAATCACACATAACACAGAAGAATTTATCCGGGGAAAGCACCTTCCTAAAACCCCATCTCTGTATTATCATACAAGTGGAAATATAGTCTGGATTACACAAAGCCTTAGCTCAGAAGCTATCCATCTCTTAGTACAATCCCTTTGCTACTCATAGAAAATCAAAGTCTTCTCATAAACCTTCTCCTCTACCCTCCAAGCCTCCTATTTCTATGCATAGTTTTTCCTCGGTCCTCTAGCTGCAACCTGTGTGATTCTGACCTCACACACAACACTGACCTCTAGAATAATTGCACAAACCTGAAGGAGATAAATCCTCATCAAGGATGAGCTTCCATTATAGGAAAAATATTCATCCAAATGATAATACATTGTCCCTTCTCTGATCTCAACTAGGTCTCTGTCTGAACTGACATGCATGAATTATTTAAGCTATAATATTCAGTTATCTGAAAATACAAATTATTACATGCATGCAAGCATTAACAAATTGAATCTCATTAATTTAACAACTTTTTAAATTAATCTAACTGGAATTGACTCAGTTAACTGAGCCAACTAATTACAACTCATCCTCATCCTTTAACTTATGGTTAAATCCCTTAATCAAAGGAGAAACTGTTGCATGTCCTCACATAGACTTCAAGTTCATAATTCCTTAACTAATTAACTCAAATTGAATTAATTAATTAATTTACAAACTGTTGTTAATATCAAATTCGAATTTTACTTCCTATTTCTAGTCCAGGGACTGACTAAAGTAGGAATCCACACTGAACTACTAAAAATAGAACTTCTATTTTTAGCACTTGTATTTTTAGCAATTTCTTGTTGCCATTTTTCAACACATGGAATAACAGGAGTTAGAGCAGGACATCAACCTCATGCCTCACTACCAAGGGGTTGACCCACCAGCTTCACAGTATCAACAAGATGAGCAAGTCCCAAGTGACCAAGGAGACATTGAGATCCTTGGAGATCAGCAGGAAGGAGAGATGCACAACATCTCATTCGACGAGTCTCAACATAGAGTTGTGCAATATCACGGAGTGTGAAATCCAAAAGATCACACATCTCTTGTGAATTATGAGGAACGAGTGATTGTGTCATATGTGCACAAACATCCAGTAGCCTTGGCCGATGCCACTAGAGCATATGCCAAAGCTACTAGCTCAAGTGTTCGCTTTCTGATAGCTGAGAATGATTGAATGGCTAAGGAGTTATAGACAGCCAAGCAAGGAGGAGAGTTGGTGACAATGTCTGCCCAAGCAGAGATAAAGAAGGAAATATTGGATGAAGTATTCTCCCTTGACACAGTCATGTGGGTGTTGTATTCCAAGTTTGGTACCGTGCATAAGGCAGTTGTCCATCTCAACGGATGGCGATAGTGATGTGCTAGAAGAACATGTATCCTGTCAAACGTGCATGCTGCTATTGATTACATGCAAACATGGATGATGAGATACAAGGGAGCCCCTCTTCACTTTCCTAATATGATGAAGCCCAGAGTGGTCGAGCTGAAAGAATGCATCCAGAGTCAGATCTAGAACTATGAAGAGCTCCTGCATCTCATCACTAGTCTACAAGCTTCCCATGCACATGTAGTCAAGAGTATGGATGTCATGGTGCATGCACATGCGATCCCATCTATTGGGACTCTCACCCAGGCGAAGACAAAGGCACAAGTCTAACTAGAGCTTGACTCGTACTTTGACGAGTTGATGTGCATTGCCACCAGCCCAAACTTGTCAATCAGTGCAGACATCATGCACAAGTATGTTGTTGGTCCGGCCACATTGAAGACAATGATGTGCCTGCTTTCAAACGAGTTAGAAAGAGGATCCCGAGTAGTGTACCCAAATGATATGGAGGTAAAAGTCAGGTCCCAGAAATATGTCACCTTGGAGTACATTGACACCATCGCGGACTATTGATCTTGGCATCAGTATGCTACTGTTGATCATCATGAGGATGTTGAAGAGTTGGACTTCCCACAATTGTCTGAGTCATAGTGATGTCTTGCATGGATTTCTCAAAGCCAATTTTGTCTCACATGGGTACATGTGCATTGTAATGTAATACCTTGTCAAGTGTAAGTTCAAGTGTCGATAGTTCGATGTAATAGTCATAGAGTAGATGAAGAGTCATGAGGGTAGATGAACTATCACAAAGGGGAATGTCAAGGGTCACCCCACCCTTTGCTATAAATAGTCCCTCATAGCTCATTGTAAAGGCGTTTGGTCAGCCAAGCTTCTGATATGACTATCTTAGAGAGAGATTGGATAGTATTGTAATGAGCCTTGGCTTCTCCACTATGCAGAGCTAGTACATCTCTTTGGAGGAGCAGGCGGTTGTGGCTGTAACATTCCGCTGTTGGAACTAGTGGTTGGACATGGATGTATTATATGACTGGAAATTACACTTCTTAATATAACAAGAGCCAACATGTTTCATGCATATGTTGTATTATATTTCAGATATCTGTTTACTATAAATGATATATGTATTTGTTTGCTTATGCATGCATGTATAGTTATTTCTATGTGTGTATGTATGAATCTTTCTAAAATGTGTTAGTGGTTTAACCATCACTTTTGATTGCTAGCTAATTTTCCTTCCATGCTTTGATGCATCTTTGCTCATGTGTTCCCTTCTTAACTCTGTCCTATCACAAGTTTCCAAGGGGAGAACTCATCTTAACCCCCGTATGTTAGAACCTCTCATGCACCTTCCTTGGCTCACTGCATATGTCACACCCTTGCTACCAACAGAGTTATCTTAATTCCCTCTGTGTGAAATCGCAGTCAAGGCATTACCATACAACCCATTGCTGGGACTCCTACACCAAACGGTCTGAGGTCTAATTGGGACTTCTTACCGAGGAGATCCCATGACATGTTGTCGAGTCTAGTACCGTCAACACAAACTTACATAGAAAATGGAAAATATTTGAGTGGGTTGAAAAATGTGCATAAAGCTTTGAGAAATTAAAGAAATTTCTTACTAGTGTTCCAATGCTGAGAATTGTGGATCCTGGAAAGGATTTTGTAGTATGCACTGATGCCTACAAAGAGGGACTCGGTCGAGTCTTAATGTAGGAAGGGAAATTCATGTGCTATGAGTTCATAAAATTAAATAAACATGAGGAAAATTACATGACACATGATTTAGAATTGGACACCATCAATCATGCCCTAAAAATGTGGAGGCACTACCTCCTTGGCCAGAAGTTCACGCTCATGTGAGACCATAGTGGGCTCAAATATTTGTTTGGACAGCTAAAATTGATTTCTAGGTAAGCCAGATGGTTGTCCATGCTCAACGAGTTTGACTTAAATATTAATTATATAAAGGGAAAGGAAAAAAAAAATTGATTCCTTGTGCAGGAGAATCTAGGTGAATCACTTGGAAATTGTAAGCTCATATGTAACAGATATGAAAGAAAGGATCAGAAGCTTCATACAGGAGGATGAAACATACCAACAAGTAAAGGAAATATTGCAGGTGGTGAGGATGGAGACTACCACCTCACTAAGGATGGCTTAGTTAGATTCAAAGATAGAATCTATGTGCCTAACAATGACAAAGTAAAAAGACTAATAATGAGAGAATTCAATGTCAAACCATATTCAAGCCACCTGAGGTATCAAAAGACCCTTACAACTATTAAAAGATACTACCACAGGAAAAATATGAAGAAGGAATTAGTAGAACTTGTGGGAAAATGCATGGAATGCAAGTAAGTAAAGGTCGAATGCAAGCACCCAGTAGGATTGTTACAACCTATTCTATTCTGGAATGGAAATGGGAGGTAATCTCTATGGATTTCATTACAGGATTGCCCAAAACAGTTAATCAACATGATGAAATCATGGTAGTGGTGAATAAACTTCACAAGGTAGCTCATTTTATGGTAGTCAAATCCACCAATTATTCTAGTGATATAGCACAAATTTTCATAAAAAATATTGTGAAGCTACATGGCGTCCCCAAGAAGATTGTGTCAAAAAGAGATGCTAGATTTACTTCTAGGTTTCAAAAGGAACTGCTTGCAAGTTTGGGAACATAATTAGCATTCGGTACCACCTATCATCCATAAACAGATGGGAAAACAAAGAGGACCAATTGGATCCTTGAGGATATTTTGAGGATGTATGTGATGCATCACCTAAGAAACAGGAAGAGTATCTTCCACTTGTGGAATTTGCATACAACAATCTGCACCAAGAATCCCTAAAGATGAGCCCCTTTAAAGCATTATATGGAATGAGATATAGTAATCCTATTAGCTGGAGTGATCTAGTTATCAGGGTCCATGTAGGACCTAATATGCTTAAAGATATGAAACAACAAGTTTAGATCATAAAGAATAATTTGAAAGTGGCACAAGATAGATAGAAAAGCTATGCAGATAATCATAGGGTTAACATATAGTTCCAAGTTGGAAAACACATTTATCTGAGAATCAAGCCCAAGAAGAGTTCCCTAAGGATGGGGACATGTGCCAAGCTGGCACAATGGTATTGCGGTCAATTTGAGATCCTTGAAATGATAGGATCGGCATATAGGATGGATTTGCGTCCATCAGTTACAATTCATGATGTTTTCAATGTTTCTTTACTTGAAAAGTATGTACATGATTCTAATCATGTGATTGATTGGTATGTAATATAGGTGGAACCAGAAGGAGAGTTCCAACCAGAGCTAATGTGCCTTCTGGACCATAGGAGTCTCATGCTCCGGAACTAAGCCATAGAGCAAGTCAAGGTACGATGAAAGCACTTTGGGTCAGAGGAGGCCATGTGGGAAATGGCTTATGCCATGAAATTTGATTATACCTTCTTGTTTGATGGTTAAAGAAAGTATTATTAATTACAAACAATTTATAGAGTTGTGTATAAAGCTCCATAAAACAATATGTGTTGCATTTTGATTCTATGTTGCATATGGGAAATTCAACACCGATGGTAGCATTCCCTCAATGGGGAGGGGACTGTGACAACCCCACCCAAAGTCCTCATATAAGCTACATTGTAAATGTATTATAAAAAAATTGCAACGTTCAAAATCCGGAAAAAAAGGGACTAAGTCTAGGGACACAAATTTTAGATCTAGGGAGGAGGTCGCTTTCTTGGGACATTATGGTTTCTTATGTAGAGACGAAACCGAAAATGTAGGAAAAACATTCAAGGTTGGATGGTGCATGAATTGATGAAGGATATCATGAAATTAAATGAGATGCAAGAGGAATTATGTAGGCCCATGTTGTTTGAGAAGCAACCACAAGAAAAAGGGCAGGAACTTTACAGAGGGAATGTGCACTGCAGGCCAACAAAGACGCAATAGTAATTGTGTCTAAGGAGGAGGCCAAGAAAAGATAGATGCAAGAGGAGATGGGGGGACACATTTAGACAAGAGAAGGAGATACAAAGATGGACAAAGAGGGGTATCGAGGAAAAACAAGGCAACAAGAGCTTCCAATAGGGAGAACTGAATAGAAGAGAAGCAAAGGGGATTGGCTTTCAATCCCTAGAGGTTGTAGGTTGAGTTACTAGTCTCTAGAGCCCTATAGTAGCTTGGGGTCCCTAGAGGTTGTGGGTTGAGATAGAATCCCTAGAGCCTTGTAATAGCTTGGGTCCTTGGAGGTTTTGGGTTGAGACAAAGGTCTCTGGAGCCCTATAACCACTTGGGTCCCTAGAGGTTGTGGGTAGGGATGGAATCTTTGGAGCCATGTAACAGATTGGGTCCCCTGGAGGTTGTGGGTTGAGATAGAAGGCTCTGGATCCCTTTAACACCTTGGTAAGAGACCATCCTAGATCATAAGAAAAGGAAGACTAGAATGAATACTTGTGGTTACAGACATGATGGTACAGTGGATCTATATACATGTTTAACAATGTGAAAAGAATCACATAAATAAATCTTTAAGGAAGAGACAAAACCCAATAAATATCATGTTCAAGCCATGAGAACTTGAATTAAACTTGAAATATAGTGGGTTCTGATACCCTTTTATTGATATGAATATTACATGGAAGACCCTTTTCATAGTAGGGTCTGTGTTCGCTTGCATGTTATTTGTTTTCCAAGCCACAAGTTGATTTGTTGCATGGAAAGAAATATGTTAATGTCAAGGGGAGATTCCCCTCAGATCAGCTGAGCTACCAACTTTTCCTAAATAACCTTTAGTATGGCATTCTTGGCAAATTGGATACCTATTGTTCACATCTTTGGGTGGCTTTCGAGGCACCCGAAGGCTCTGTGTAGCGCCATGGAGCTGTGTGCAAGCTTGTTCTAAGGTCTGATACTTTCGGTATGTGGAAGGAGAGGTAGGAACCTCTTAGGATTCCACACCAAGCCCATGGTAGGTAAGCAAAGAAAGAGTTCCTACACCACCTTGGGTTAGCATTCCCTCCCAGTGGGAAGGCAAGACTCACATGCCAAGAACCTAATGGGGAATCTCTCACACAAGCTCAAGACAGATAATGTCGTAGATCATCATAAGAAATTAAGAGAATCGTAATGAAACTATGAATAACTTCTGGGAGTCTACCAGGTTCCTGAGACAGAGCCATAGTCAGCAGGGTTGGCTTAATGAAGCCTGTGTGGTGGTAGAGCTTATAGCCGGGAAGGTTACAGAGCTCTCTTTCTAAGACAATGTGCAATGCAAAGTCGAGGTCCCTTTCTTGAATCATTATGAAAATGAGGAGGAAGATCTTGTTGTGGCACATAGGAGTGAGGTTGTGAACTTATAGAAATGTTTTAGATAACCTTATCCTTTAGATGGTCAAAACTCTAGTCAAGGGAGGCTTATGATTGGTGGAACTAAATTCCCCCTCATGTGATTGGTCGGTATGATAGGGTAGAAAATCCGTAGAGCCAAATTTAGATCTGAGGACTCAATGGTAAAAGGAGTTGGGGTTCTGTTTAGAGATGATGATGGAAACTTCTTTCGTCACTCGAATTTGTTAGGCAGGGAAGTTGGGGGAGATGGCCACCCGAAAAGCCTAGAAGGTCAGAACCCCCAAGTGTTGTGAAAATGATTTCTTAAATGGCTTCAGGTTTGAAGGTTTGAATTTACTAAGTAAAACTAAGTTTGAACCTAATCGACAAGGGATACCTCACTCTCCCTAAACTGGATAAATGACAACTTATCGCCAGGTGGAGATGACATCAACATGAAGTCTTGAAGGGAACACGACAAGCAATTTGGGAGTTTTGGGTACCCAAAGGAGGCACATACAGGTAACACGTGGACCTCTCACAAGTCAAATCATGGTATTGTTGATGCTGACATGATGTCACCCAGGTGATGGTTAGACCTCGAAGATCAGAAAACTCGTAAATGTAGATGGTTGAAAGTCCTAGGGAAGCACATGTACTAGGGATCGTCAGTTGATGACACATAATTTGACAAAGAAATTCTCTATCACTTGGGGCTGTCAGCTTAGGAGTATTCTGATGTAGGTGTCGGGGTTGTGGGGCCCATAGGGACACCAACGAATAACGCAGGGAGGGTTACGTGGAATTAGAGGATACCGAAATCCTGTAACCATTGCAAAATACAGTATCAAAAGATTCAGAGTAATATGATGGATAGAGGATGGGTATATAGACCCACACTAATGTGGTAGAACATAGGCGGTAGAGTTTTCCATCACCAGAGAGTCGTGAAACATGAGCCAGAAGGTTGGATTTCGGGGGGGTGGGGGCTCAAATTCAGAGTTCAAGGAATTTTGAGGGTCCCAGAGTCATGACATCTCAGAAGAAAGTTAGG
>APFE031696175.1:154786-180892 GCA_000404065.3 Pinus taeda | reverse complement strand
TTCATTTGTGTAATGTAAAGGAGGTTTCCCCCTCAAAGAGGCTGAATTCTAAGGTGCTAATATATCTTTTCTATCCTTTGGTGATCTGGTTTCATAGCATTTGGTATTAGAGTTGTGGATTCTAGGGTTTTGCTGCTCCAAATAGGCCATCGTGGAAATTTTGCTATAACTTTTTCACTACAAAGTTTCAAAAGCTAAAACAAAAACCCATTTGAGAAGAAATCAGTATGAACCTTGCATATAAATTTCATATCTTGTATCGCTATATTTTCGGAGATACAATCTGAGACATTTAGGGTTTCTGCAGGCTCCTGAATTACATCTTGAATAGGTGAACTAGGGAAAATTGTCATAACATTCTCTCTAAGAATTAAATTTAAATTTCGTAAGAAAATTCAGAAAGAGGACTTTCTGTAGTTTTCTTTACATCAGTTTCAGGTACTAAGGTTGAAACAATGAGACGTGGCACATCGTACAAGTTCGCTCTACTGAACTAGTCTATAATCAGGTCACCGTAGGAGATTTGGCATAAATCTTTCTTGGATAATCAAATTCTGATTAGACTTGTGGCGTTAGAAAGAGAACTTAGAGAGCTACCACAGGAAGAGATTTCAGAACTTAGAGATCTAAAATTACAGAGTTATAGTGTTTCAAGATCGAGCTCCTAAAATCAAGAAAAAGCGAGATGAGGAAGTTTGATGGCAAGGATCCGATAAAATGGATACTACAAATGGAGAAATATTTTGATCTGCATGGTGTACCACTGTTACAAAAGGTATGTATTGTATCTTCATATTTAGAACAAGATCATTTTTTATGGTATAAAGGGCTTTGTTCTCGTAAACTACTTTTTACATGGTCAATTTTCATGGAGGAAATTATAGCACATTATGAGGATACAAAGAGAAACACCTTCCTTAGAGCAACAACACAACAATTGGAAGAAAAAAGGGGAAAAGGCCTTTGTTACAAAGTGGAAAGAAAAACTATGGCAACAAGGAAGTCTACCCCTGACAACTATAAAGATGGAAGTGTTGTTTCTCCTAGCCTTCCACAACCTACAAGGTTTACACCACAACAATTGGAGGAAAGAAGAGAAAAAGGGCTTTGTTACAATTGTCATAAAAAATACATTAAAGGTCATAAGTGTGCTGAGAATAAATTATTTTACATTGATTGTGGAGTGGAAGAAGAAAATGATGAAGAAATGTCAAAAGAAGAGTATATACACTAAGAACCAACCCCGGAGCAAGAAGAAATGAATCCGACCACATCTTGTAAAGCATTGGAAATAATTACTACTCCTCAAACTCTTAAGATAGAAGGACATATCAAGAAGAAAAAGGTTCAAGAAGGGAAAGACCACATCAAGAAAGAAGAAATGAATCCGACTATATCTTGTAATGTAATGGCCAGAATTACCACTCCTCAAACTATCAAGATAGAAGGACATATCAAGAAGAAAAATATTCAAGTAGTGAAATATCACATCAAGCATCAACAACAAGTTCTCCAACTTTTAAAGGATAATGCCACTTTGGTGCAGAATCGAATGAAACAACAGGCAGATCAACATCGCAATGAAAGAAGTTTTGATGTAGGTGATTGGGTATTTTCATGGTTACACACATACAAACAAATGTCCCTCAATAAATGTATCTATGAGAAGGAAATGTTGGAAATACTACACGCACTTAAGAAATGGTGACCTTACCTAATGGGAAGACACTTAAGGTAAAAACAGATCATGATAGTATTAAATACTTTTTAGAACAAAAATTATCCTCTGAAGAGCAACAAAAATGGGTCACAAAGATGTTGGGTTATGACTTTGAAATCATCTACAAAAAATGGAATCAAAATGTTGTGGTAAATGCACTCTCAAGAAAGGATGAGGATGTGGAAGCATTGTTGTGCGCCATTTCTATTATCCAACCAGATTGGATAAGTGAAACAAGGTATAAATGGAAGAAGGACGAAAAAGTGTGGCCACTCATTCAAAATTTGTAGAAGATACCAACTCAAACAATATTGCCAAAACTTGACGAGGAAGGAAAAATCATATTGGAGCCTGGAGTGGTCACATAAACAAGAACCCAACAGCTACAAAATCGATCAATTTCAGAATATCTCATCAAGTGGAAGAACTTACCATCTGAAGATTCCACATGGGAGGACAACAATTTTATACGTGAGCATCAAGAACTACTCAAGCATTGAGGACAACACTTTTTGAAGGAGAGGGGCAAGTTATGTCCCTATACTACTACTGTAACCCCTTATTGTTATTAGTACAACCCCCTTATTATATTGTTGTGCCCATGTAGTCTCCATATTGTTATTATTGTGCCCCATAGAAGCCCACTAATGTTGTTATTGTTCCCTTACCTTATTATTGTTATGTCGACTCTAATTGTATTATGACCCCTTAGACTCCTATATATAGAAAGGAGGTCTTGTCATTTGTATCATCCAAGAATTGTTCATTTGTGTAATGCAAAGAAGGTTGCCCCCTCAAAGAGGCTGAATTCTAAGGCATTGATTTATCTTTTCTATCCTTTTGTGAGTTGGTTTCATAACAAAAACTCTATATCATTGGAAAGGCCTTGATGAGACAAACACAAGGATGTCACCCGTTTTAACTTTTGAGGAAGCTGAAAAAAGGTAAAAAAAATTAGGTCCCATTTCCATAACTAGACCTTAGAGGTCAGGTCATCACAGTAAATTCCTCATTCTACCCTTAGTAGGGCCTAGGGTAGTAGGGGTTATGTTACAAAGTGGTATCAGAGCTTCTAGGTTCAACACTTGTGATGGATAAGCCCTATTGTAGAAGAACTGAAGGTATAGTGTTGTTTTGCTCTATTAGAGATTCACGTGATTTTATAATTGCTAATTGTAGGCGTTGGTTATAATACTATGATCATGGCTTGTATAATGATTATTTTCATGTGATAAGTGAATGTTGGGTGTAAGGGTGTAACAAATGATTATTTTCTAACTTGGGATTACATGCAGGTCCTATGATGCATTTCACAAATGTGAAAAATTATAAATATGATAGATGGATGTGATTTCCTAATTAATCCCTTGAGATTGCAAATTCCATGAGTATTGGTCTTAATAAAAAGGCCAAAGTATTCTAAATGTTTAAAATCTTATTCAATTATGGTAATGGTGGTCTTGGTAAGGATATAGATTTTAAATATGTTATTAGTCTAGATCAAGTATCTAACTCTAACATTTGCAGTAGCATGATGATGACTGTGACTGATAGCAATTTTAAGGATGTGTGAATAGTTGCAAGGTAGCATGCTGGACTTAACATGGTAAGATGTCCATTGACAATCGGTATATGTATTTTTATTTCATTTATGAATGAGTAGTTGAGTGAATGTGGCAACACATAACAAGACTCAGTGGCAACAAAAGGAAGCATGTATCATGGCATGGTGCAGTAGGATATGGACCAAGTCCATCAATAATGAGAAAGAGATAAATCCCTCCAAAGGAAAAAAGAAAACTTGAGCGATTTGGAGGCTAAGCTCAAGTACTTGGAAGAGGAAATATACATTTGCAAGGTAGAACTTGGGAAGCTCGCTAGGAAACAACAAGAAATTTCTAAGTGGAACTCTAAACTGTAAAAAAATCTGCATGAATTAACATATCAAAGTAAATCCTCAAAAGGGTAAAATGTTATTGGCAGGAAAAGACCTTGTGAAGCTGAAAAGGAAAATATGATATTTTCTTGCTGGTATTGTGGAGAAACGAATATGAAAAAGGACTATCCCCACAGGAAGAAAAAGAAGGATGATGTCCCTTGCAAACCATAGGGACATGAATCTACAACGAAAAACGTTGAGAAAGGAGAGGGAGCATTTCTTCTAGCTCCTTGAAAATCCATTTCATTAATGGGAAGATTAAAGGTTACACTGATACGAAAATCCATATCATTTGTTTTTACCTTGTTAACTCTGACATTCCACATGGCATCTTAGAGTTTGGACTTGGTCCACATGGCTATGCCGCATGGACAAGTGCACACACACTAATTCAAAACATAATACACACACACACACACCACAGGGTCAAGAAAAATTTCCTTTCTCAGATTGAAAATATATAACATACATATATATTTAAATTGCACATGCCATATATGAATTGCCCATGTGTAATAAACTTGATGCCACAACACACATAACACAAGGTCAAGAAAAATTCCCTACTCAGATTGAAAATACATAACATATGTATATTTTTAAATCGCACATGCCATATATGAATTGCTTGTGTGTAATAAACTTGATGCCACAACACACACACACACACAACATAGGGTCAAGGAAAATTTCCCTACTCAAATTGACAATATATAACATACGCATATATTTAAATAACACATTCCATATCTGAATTTCTCGTGTGTAATAAATTTGATTGCACAAAACACACACACACACACACACACACACACACACACACACACACACACACATGATCTAATGTTACCACACACACATATGTGTGTGTCTGTGTGTATTATGGTTTAGATTGAATACAAGGTTGATCCCACAATCACCCCATTAGGGGTCGGGTCTGATCCTTGACATAAACAATTCCCTTTACTGAACATTCATGTCAAATCACTGTGGACCTACATCCCAACATGTGTTATGCCAAATTAAGTGGGACCATTGCAATACATATGCATATAATGATTTATATCAAGAGTAGGGTGGACCCACCCATCACCCTATTGGGAATAAGGTGGTTTGATACCTATTGCAAACTTTTCAACCCATATGCAAAACTAATGGAAGATCTATGTGTATAATTTTCAAACTTAATAGCACAAGGCGGACCCACCCATTGCCCCATTGGCAATGATCTGAAATTGATCTAAAACAAACAATTAAGGTATTACAGACTCATGTGCATGGGTGCGCCTATGTTATTTTATGCAACAAATCGATAAGATTGTGAAATACACAGACACTGAAGCAGTTAGAGAAAACATAACAAGAAAACATGTAAACACAACAAGTTTAAGAAGGAGTTCAACCAATACTCCTAGGCTACGTCTCCCGGTCCAGCCTTAAGTGGTGGCCTCTCTATTATGTTTTCAAAAACAGAGTTTTTACAATAGTGAGCTCAATTTGAGTCTCACACAGTAGATATGAATCATCAATACTGTACTTGGATCCCCCAAGTCTCTAGAGCACACAGAATCTACTTACTGAAACTCGAACTCTATTGGTCAAAGTAGTATGAGCCAAATCTGAGACTCATACATGATAGGAATATACAGAGGAGATTTCTTGAACCTCTCAAGCCTTCTCTAGAGTACACAGATTCTCTGACTCTCTCTCACTCTGTCTGGCTCGTTGCTACCTCTGCTTCTACAGGTTAGCTCAACTCCTTATTTCTACTCTTAGCTTTCTACGTCTAACTCTACCTCTTTCTCTGTCAGTTCATGGCTTTAAAGCCAATATACTTTCTCACTGTTTGTTTCTACTTCCCAGCTTTCTGGTTTCCCTGCCTCTGTTCGTCTGAATCCCTCTGTTCTGCATAATCATCACTATATAATGCCTCACAGGGAGGTGGCCACCTATTTCATAACGAATGAGTGTGTGAGGTTCACTGGAAATGTTTGAATGACTGGTTTGTCCATTAACTCCAAGAATGCCCGTGAAACACGAATCTCTGCCAATGCTTCGGACTTCAAATCTTATATAATTCTGCCTTTTTACCCCATCGAATCTGTTCATCCATTGGATTGTGTCTCCGCATCGATCTGGAGCCTCCAGATCCTACGGTCATCGTCCATATCAGGCTGGTAAGTAACATAATGTTTACCCATCCGATGTGAATGGTTTTCTCTCTCTTCCACCAGATGCGTGGCAATCAATGTGTGGCATCGGGTGGGACTCAGTTGAAACCACTTACCCCCTTGAGCCCTTCTGATATCCTGCTGGTTTTGTGGAATCCCGCTATTTTTGTGGAATCAGCTTGCTATTTAACATTACAACCCTCAAATACATTGGTTTTATCAGTTTTTTTTCCTTTACAACCATCAGTAAAAATTGTTTGCATGAATTTACAATTCTTTTCATCTGCCTTGGATTTATGAGACTATAGTTATTCTTGAGTTTATGAGCTCTTACAATATATTCAATTCCATCTTTAATGAGTTGATACTTGTTTTCTTCCCTATAGAAAAATAGCTTTTCTATCATACAAGTAAGGAATTCCTAAAACAATTCCACATATATCCAAGGGAACAATATCTAACTCAACTTCATCTACAAATGCTGACCCAAAAGAAAACCTAAGTTTACATTGTCTAGTCACTTGTAGCTTTGCTTTATCACATAACCAACCTAATGGATATGGTTTCTTGTGAGGTGTGGTTAGTAATCCCAACTTCTTTACAATTTCTTTAGAAATTAAATTTACTTGTGAGCCAATATCAAACAAAGTATCAATCTTTTGATGCTTGGAAATAACTCTAATATGAAAAAGCTCATGTATTTTCCTCTCATTTTCTTCATTATCAGCAGATTGTGCAAAATTACTAGTAGATGCTTCAGAATTTTTACCTTTTATACCTATGACTGTGACTATTGTTTCATCTCCTGAGTCTGACCTCAGATCCTTCTGAATAGCTGCAGCAATCTTCTTCATTTTGCCATCGTATTTCTTGGGTTTTAGCTCTAGATGCAGAATCCAGCAATGTTCATCATCATGCCCATCCTTCTTGCAGTGAGTGCATGAAGGTTTGGTCTTTTGTACAACATTTGCCTTCGTCACTTTCCATTTATGCTTTCTTTTTTCCTTATTCTTGCTTGCAGTGGGTTTTGATGATCCCCCAACTTTTGGGTTCACATTCTTGCCTCTAGCCTCTAGATGTGTAGCTTGAATAGATACCTCATCTATGCTAGTGGGATTAAACATGAGAATGGTATGATTTAAATAGTTGTGTAGACCACCTATATACTTCAACAAAGTTTCAGGTGAGTCTAAAGAAATTCCTAGAATCAAAGCTCTTTTCCTAAACTCTTGGGTGTAACTTTGTACACTTTGCCCTTTCAATTGTCGAAGATTTTGTTTGCCCTTTCAATTGTTGAAGATTTTGCCAACGCATCATGGCTTGCTGCATATAAGCTAGTGGATAGAACTATTTTTTAATTTCAGAAACAAATTCACTCCAAACAGAAAGAATTATACCATGCTTCTTCATGTCAGCTTGTGTCCTGCCTTCCCACCATACCAAGGAAGTGCCTCCAAGGAGTAGGCTAGACAACTGAATTTTACTCTTGTCTAAATCAATGCTCTGCACCCTACAATATACATCAATCTGTCTAATTCAATTATCCAGCTTCTCTACATTCAACTCTCCATTATATTGGCAAATCAAATTTGACATCTAATTTAATCAAAGATGTTTTCTTTTTACTTTCAAGGCTATTAGGAGGTGTGGGAAGCTTTTCTTCTTTCCCTTTGTATTTAGAATGGTCATTGAGGAGAGATTCTTCTTCTCCTTTATCTTGTTTGGAGTTTGATGAATCTTCATCTCTACCTTTCTTAAATTCTCTATACATTTCCTCTACCATGGTTGTCATGGTCATGAAACTATCCATGAACTAGGAGTCTGATTCCAAGGGACTTTCTTCTACCATTTTCCTCTTAGGATAGACTCTTCCAATTTCTAGGTTAGCTTCAACCAATCCTCCTTCTCCTAATTTGACCTCTTTCCTAGTTAGCATTCAACAACAAAATCCAGCACAAGCTTGTCTAACCTTAGCAACCTAGAGCTTTGATACCACTTGATCTGAAATTGATCTAAGACAAAGAATTAAGGTATTACAGACTCATGTGCATGGATGTGCCTATGTTATTTTATGCAACGGATTTATAAGATTGTGAAATACACAAACACTAAAGCAGTTAGAGAAAACATAACAGGCAAACATGTAAACACAACAAGTTTAATAAGGAGTTCACCCAATACTCCTGGGCTACATCTCCCGGTCCAGCCTTCAGTGGTGGCCTCTCTATTATGTTTTCAAAAGTAGATTTTTTACAACGGTGAGCTCAATTTGAGTTTCACACAGTAGATATGAATCAGCAAGATTGTACTTGGATCCCCCAAGTCTCTGGAGTACACAAACTCTACTTACTAAAACTCAACTGCTATTGGTCAAAGGATTATGAGCCCAATCTGAGACTCATACATGACAACATATACAAAGGAGTTCGTTGCAACCTCTCAAGCCTTCTCTGGAGTACACAGACTCTCTGACTCTCTCTCGCTCTGTCTGGCTTGATGCTACCTTTGCTTCTGCAGGTCAGCTCGACTCCTTCTTTTTGCTCGTAGCTTTTTGTGTCTAACTAACTCTGCCTCTTTCTCTGTCAGTTCATGGCTTTAAAGCCAATCTGCTTTTTGACTGTTCATTTCCATTTCCCATCTTTCTAGTTTCCCTGCCTCTGTCCATCTGAATCCCTCTGTTCTGGTAATCATCGTTGTATAATGCCTCACAGGGAGGTGGCCACCTATTTCGTAACAGAGGAGTGTGTCAGGTTCACTAGAAATGTTTGAACAACCATTTTGTCCATTAACTGCAAGAATACCCGCAAAACACGAATCTCTGCCAATGCTTTGGACTTCAAATATTATATAATTCTACCTTTTTACCCCATCAAATCTGATCATCCATCAAATTTCATCTCCACCATCAATCTAGAGCCTCCAGATCCTACGGTCATCATCCATATTGGGTAGGTAATTAACACGACGTTTAACTATCCGATGTGAGCAGTTTTCTCTCTCTTCCGTCGGACTCGTGGCAAGCAATGTGTGGCATCGAGCGAGACTTGGTTGAAATCACTTACCGCCTAAAACCCTTCTAATATCCTGCCGGTTTTGTGGAATCCCACTGCATCAGAACCGAATTAATTACTTTTCGCATTTCATAACATTTCGGGTCCGGGTGCTTGGGGCTTTTCCTTCTCCGAGGGGTTTCCCTGTGATATCAGAAACTACCCCCATTTCTCAAATTAACCTCTAGTTTTTCCATTTTGTGTCAGCGTGAATTATCATGGGCCAATGGTCTGCATGCTTGACCGAGGGTCCTCGT
The DNA here is from genome assembly GCA_000404065.3 of Pinus taeda. NCBI lineage: Eukaryota > Viridiplantae > Streptophyta > Pinopsida > Pinales > Pinaceae > Pinus > Pinus taeda. Next base: position 171,755 of record APFE031696175.1, on the reverse strand, counting down.
TGCTCCGCGCTAATCACAAATTACCATTGTCACGGGGATATCTCTGATAAGCTTGACCTTTATAAGACTTTGAAAGTTTGGCATGATTTTAAGAGTTCATGAAAACTTAGAGAGTATTCTAGGATCCAATTCGGATCAGGGGATCAAGGAGTCCAAGCCCTATTGAAAATATTTCAACCCATATGCAAGCTTGATGGCATATGTGTGTAATATATGTGGGACCCACCTCATCGCCCATTATGGTTTATGGGTCCCAAGGGGTTACCCATTTACCCTGCCATCAAACAACACTAAAGGCGAGATGCATATGGGATTTACCTTGTCACTCCTCAGGGTTTGAGGATCCTATATATATATATATATATATATATATATGCATGCTTCGTTGATAGTTCTAAAATTTTAAATTGATTAAGTGTTGTGGCTTGGGTTGAAAACTAATCACATAGAATTTTTTATTGCTTATAAATACAAAAAAACATTGTTTCAAGTTATAATCGTCCTGGCCAAATTTTTTACGTAAAATAAATTTGCACATATTATTTTTGTGATACAAGTTTGAATGGATTACTCTGTAAACATGTTTTCTTTTTAAAATATGAAATATAATATTTATATAATATTGCATGAGTTTGTTAGGTCCCTATAATACTATTTTATCCCCCTATTGTTATTGTTATGTAGGCTCTGATATATTGTGACCCCTTAGACTTCTATATATACCAATGAGGTCTTGTCATTTGTGTCATCCAAGAATTGTTCATTTATATGATGTAAAGAAGGTTTCCCCCTTGAATAGGCTAATTTTCAAGTCATTGATCTATATTTTATTATGTTTTGTGATCTAATTACATAACATTTGGTATCAAAGCTTTGGATAATAGGGTTTCGCTGCTTCAAATAGGTCATCTTGGAATTTTCACTATAGATTTTTATCTACGAGGTTTCATATGCTCAAATTTTGACCACATGGAACAAAATCTTGGTGAAATTTTTGTAAAAATTCCATATCTTGGTTTGCTATATTGTCTGAGATATGGTCTGAAGAAGTTAGGGTTTTGGCATGCTCCAAAATTCAGTCTCAAATTTATGACCTAGGGAATATAGTCACAACTTTCTCTTCAAACATAAGATTTAAATTTTGTAAAAAGAGACTGAAATTTCATAGACTGTAGTTTCTCATGTATCAATTTCAGGGTCGAAGACTAAAACAATGACGTGTAATTATTTACAAATTCGCTCTACTGAACTAGTCCATAATCAAGTCATCGTGGAATATTTGACATAACTTTATCTTGAAGAATCCAATCTTGGTCCGACTTGTGGCATTGTAAAGAAGAATTAGAGAGATATCACAAGATGTAGTTTCAAACCTTGAGAGGCCAAAATTATATAGATACAATAGTTTCAATATTGAGCTCCTAAAAGCAAGAAAAAGTTGTGTATTTATTTAAATTTTGCATAAGTGTTGTTTGAAAAATTAGTTTGAACTGATTCAAAGGGCAAAATGAAGCATAGATATCATTGTTTGATTCCAAAATTCCTCAAAAAAAAATGGATAAAACTATTAAGAAACTAGAAAGATCTGCTCTGATGCATGAAGAAGAGGAATAAATGAACATCATATATCAAAATTATGAGACCAAATGCAAAAAAAATCGCTTCGCAAACAATAACCAAAAATGAAATGGAAGCGATGATGATTGTTAATATGGATGGTTTATAAGTAAAAATGAAAAGGGACATAGAAGGTTTGAAGGATGGTTTAAAATAAAATGTGGAAGAAATGATGAATGTCAAGATGGAAGGGTTGAAGGAAGGTTTGACAAAGTTGTTGCAATAAATTCTTCTTAGTGGTGACAAGGTAATCCATGAAAACCATGATGAGGAAAAAAAGGAATATGAATTATGATTTTAGAGACTCCAATATTGGGTTTTAAACCCACCACATTCCAAATATAGATATGAGGAAGTTTGATGGCAAGGATCTGGTAACATGGATACTACAGTTGGAGAAATTCTTTGATCTATATGACATGCCACACATAAAAAAGGTACGTATTGCATCTTTATATTTAAAACAAAATTATTTTGTGTGCTATTGATGTATTTTTTCACATAAATCAATTGTCACTTGAAAATTTTTTGCGGAAGAATTGGTAGCACATTATGAGGATAAAAAGAGAAATACCTTCTTTAGCCAATTGATAAATCTCAAACAAAAGGGTTCAATGGTAGAGCACATTGAGGACTTCCAAAGATTGAATATAAAGGTAATGGATATTCTAGAGGAGCATAGGATAGATGTCTTCATAGGGAATTCAAAGAATAACATACAACACGATGTTTGCCTCTGGGAACCTAATTCATTAGAGAAGGCATTAAAGGTCGCATGAAAGGTTGAAAGAAAAATTATGGCAACATGGAAGTCTACCAATCACAACGATAAATGTGGAAGTGTTGATGTTCCTAGCCTCCCACAAACTACAAGGTTGACATCGCAAAAACTAGAGGAAAAATGAGCAAAAGGGCTTTGTTATAGTTGTGATAGAAAATACATTAAGGGTCATAAGTGTGCTGAGTATAAATTATTTTACATAGATTGTGAAGAGGAGGAAGAAAAGGAATAAGAAACATCAAAAGAAGAGGATATATAGTAGGAAACAACCACAGAGAAATAAGAAATTAATCCAACCATATCTTGTAATGCATTGGAATTAATTACTACTCCTAAAACTCTCAAGATACAAGTATATATCAAGAAAAAAAAGGTAATAATGTTGATCAATTCTATTAGTACCCATAATTTTATTCATTGTAATATAGCCAAGGAATTGAATTGATTTCTATATTCAGCACTAGATTTTCAAGTGATGGTTGCAAGTGAAGGAACTATAAATTACTCAAGGAAGTGTCATAATATCAATATATTGATGGGGGAATATGTATTGAATAGGCCAAGACTTTCCATTCCAATGGGTGGTGTTCATGTTTTATTAGGAGTCCAATAGTTATAATCCTTGGGATGTGTTGCAATTGTTACAATACCCTCAATTTGGCTTGCAGCCAAATTTCGGAGCCTTCATTGGACTTTTCCTTATTGTTTCAAACACTAGAGCTCATTTCTCGAGCTTTCTCGTAGTTCTTTGGTCCCTTTTTATTGTAGGGTTAGCTATCATATTTTGGCATGTTTGATTGTCATACAATGTTTGCAAGCCTTTTTTATGGTTTTAAAGGTCATTCTTTGTGTATTTGAGTTTCCCCAACCATGTAAACATTTGTCTCATCCATACACAAAGTCTCGAGCATTGTTGCACAAGTGTTGTCATAGTCGTCCTAAAGCCTATCTTAAGTGTCGCACTTGTCGTATTTTGTAATGAGGCAGTCACATGGAGGGAAATTCTTTGTTTGTGCCTTTTGATGATCTATGTTGTTGTGAGGTCAAAGTATGCTAAGTGTATGATCATAGTCAAGATTCATCACAAGTCCATCACCCATTATGCACTTAGCCATTTTTGGAAAATCTTCTCGACCAGGCAACTTAGCTTCATCGGGCCCCGACTAAAAAATGCAATGTGCAGTCTTAGCCCTCTAAATTATGACCCTACTACTTTGAGCTACATAGTCCATATCCTCTAGGGGTGCTTCTCTGTGCAATTATTGAGTCTAGCTCCCAATCTTGACCTCAAGAATTGCACAGTTTTGTCTCCCAGTCAGCCTTGAACTGCGCATTTCTCATCCTCAACCCTCAAGCCTTTTCCTTGCCTGGTGGAACTATGAAATGCGCAAATCCTAGCCCCCCTTGGCCTCCAAAACTACGTGTATGCTTCCTCTAGTGTCCTTTGTCTCAACCGGACCTCATTTCCTCCATAAACTATGCAGTTCTACCTTTCAAGCCTCCTTGAGTTACACATTGCACAGTCTCAGAGCCCAAGATCTCCCCATGACTACTGGAACTACACAACGTGAAATCACTGGGCCCATTTCCCCAGTCCGTGACTTGTCCTAGGCTCATTTCATGGATAAGAATGCATCATCTTAGACTAGGGGGTTTTTGGATTGATTTCGTCCCGTCATGAGTGAATTATAGGAACATGCACACTATCAAGTCATCGCGAGATGATGGAGAAGGAGAAGAAGGAGGGAAGCATGCCTAAATACTTGCTTGTAGATGAACTCACACGTGGATCAATCAAGAGGAAGAAAAGGTACACAAGTTTGCAACTACCATCCAAGACTAAAGATCATTGAAGATTATGCATCACCAAGCCATGTGGAGGAGAAGAGAAATCATATCGAATAAGACATCCAACACTCAGTAGGTGCAGTGAATTTACATTGCCACATCACCAAGCAGTCCATGTGAGCAATGTCATGTCATATCATGTCATGAGTGGTCATATGCCACATCATATTGTGGACCATGTATATTGTATTCAAATGTATTATAAAGTGGAAGTCCAAAGGACACACATGAATATGAAGAGTCATGTATGTTAAAAATTCATAGGAAGTTGAATAGTCATGAGGGTAGTCAAAGAGTCACAAGGGGGAAAGCATCACCCCTTGGTTATATATGCCCCCTCATTGTATGAGAAAAGGAATTCTCACCTTGGCTCCTCCTGCAAGGCATCAGAAAGATCAGCTAGTTCTTTGATGAGAAAGGAGTGACTCTAATGTCACACTACTGGGGCTAGTGATGTACATTGTAAACATGTGTCTTGGAACTTTTTCTTAATAACATAATCCTTTTAAGGCCAACGTGTTCTTCATGCATGGACTATGAATGTTTTAAGACTATTCTCTGGACGTTTGTATTTCATGTTTTCTTTCACATGTACTAAGACTGTTGAACTATTTCAGTTATTTTAGTGTTTATCATGTTGACAATGTGCAGTAATGGTTGTTATTGTTGTTGAGAAATGGCAACAAGAAATTCCAGTTTAATTTTTCCTTGAATTAAAAATAGAATTAAAATTGGATTATATTCTCATAGCAACTTGTAAATAGTTAATTATGTTTAATTAACTTAATTAGATTACAAATTTCGAGTTGGAAGTCTTTCTGTAGTCATGTATATGTTCTCCCTAAATTTTGGGAGTCCAGTATGAGTTTAAATTGAGTTGGAAATTAGATCACTAATTTTACTGAGTTAAGTTAAGTTAAATTAGTTCTAAATTGTTTTTGGAACTAATAGAGGACTAACAGTGAGTTGGTGCACTAATGTATCCACTGGTGCTACTCCAATTAATTGAAGATTCCCTCATGATAAATTGATGCATGTCAGTTCAAAGAAAGACCAATTCAGACTATAGTTCAAGGATAGTGTATTATCAATGGTATTATTTACTAGAGTGTAAATATCATGCATGCATCATAGATTGATCCTATGTTTGGATTGTGCAGTTTTGGAAGCATGAATTCCCTTTAAATATGGGCTATTCATCCTAGGAATTAATGCAAGTTATTAGGGGCTTGGAGAGTTGTAGAATTAGCTAAGTGTTGGCCAAGAGCTAGCTTGTGAGCTGAGAGAGTTGAGCATATTTGTGCAGAATTGTTATAGTGAGAAAAATCTTCGTATCTTCACTCATATTTCTAATATATGCAATACAAATAGCGGGGTTTTGAGAAGTGGATTTCCCCAGATACATCTTGTGTTATGTACCATTGACTTGTCTTCTACTTGTTCATAGTGTTTTCATCGATCTATTGGCTTCCGCTAGTTGAATGTAGAAGTAGATTCTTTTCTTGTGCTTTAGTACATTGTATGAGCTTGTGAATCTACAGGATTTTCTACAAGGTATCGGAGTTGAGAATAGGATACTAGAGGAGATTTCGAAGTTTTGATTTTTGGGTTACAGGTGAAATTTGAATTTGGAATACATACTTTAGGATCGACAGATGGCATTCTATGATTTGTGGCTCAAGTATGCCTTGGAAGGTAGCTCAAATTTTATAGCTTGGAGGGATAGAATGGAGGTTGTGTTAGAGGATAATGGCTTGAAGGAATTCGTTGATCAAGAAATTCCTAAGAAAACAACATCAAATGCACAAAATTTGGCTGAATGGAATAAGTGTGTGGAAAAGGCGAGATAGATAATCCTTGATAGAGTTCAAGACCACATTGTCTTGACTCTCCATGGCAAGGAAACTCTATATGATATGTGGAAGAATTGGCAGAACTGTATCAAAATAATAGAGACCAAAGGAAATTGGAACTGAAGGACAAACTTTGAAAAATCAAAATGGAGAAAGGCGAGACTATTCCAAAATACTTGACCAAGTTCACTTAATGTCATGATGAACTTGGAAGTGTTGGAATCACAGTTGCCGAGATGATATGGTGAGTCTTGCTCTTCTAGGACTCCCAAAAAGTTGGCATAGTTATTAGGACTCTGTCAATGGTCAGGAGAAGCTTCCAGATTGGGAACAACTATGGTCGGATTTGATGTAGGAGGAGATTAGGAGGAACACCAGGGATGGTTCTTCATCAAAGAATGATGATGAAGAGAATTGTGCCTTAGCGATTAAGGCGAAGAATGGGAAAGGGAAAGCTTCCCATTCCAAATTGGATTCTTATCATGGAGGTAAGAAGAAAGACATGATGAAAGTTAAGTGCTTTCATTGCCATGAAGAAAGACATGACGAAAGTTAAGTGCTTTCATTGCCATGAGTTGGGTCATTTTGCTACAAATTGTCCACTCAAGAAGTCTAAGAAGAAGTCCTTAGGAGGAGTGGTGATTGAGGCTTTGGCCTCTTAATTCGAATTGGAATTTTCCTCATCACATTCATGGTGTCATCAAGGATGGGAAGTGTATGGTACTTAGACATTGGAGCTTCATTCCACATGACTGGAGACAAAGAGTTATTAAGTGACCTAGAGGAGAAAGATCTCCAGATGCATATCGAGATGGGTGACAATGAGAAGTATAGTGTTACTGGATTGGGCATGATTACTTTTCAAACGGAGAATGGGGCTCCACTCAACTTGAAGAATGTTATGTACGTGCTCATGCTGAAGAAGAACTTGTATTGATTTCCATGCTTGGGGATAGAGGCTATGATGAGATCTTCTTGAAAGGAAAGGTGTTCCTTCAACACATAGCCACGGGTCAAGTAAAGAAGATAGGGATTTGGATGAAGAATCTCTATAAGATGGAGGTAGAGGAATGTGCTACTTTGAGCACAAAATAAGAAAGGGTGTAGATCCAAGACATTCTTAAGTTGTGGCAGAGGTGATTGGGCCACTTGCATCGTGGGGCTTTGAAGATATTGCAGCAAATCTCTACCTGTCTTCCTAAAGGTACTCTTGATCAAGTTGATACATGCAAGGGGTTTACTTTGGGAAAATACACCAAGTATTCTTTTCATGATAGATACAACCGAGATGAGGCTATTCTAGAGTGAGTCCATTCAGATGTGTGTGGACCATTCTCTACATCATCCACGACCAACAAGTTCATACTAAATTATTTCATTTAAGCCCACTTGGAATGAAGTTGCTCAACCAAGGGGGAGAGGAACCTCGAATGAATCATCTATCATCTCGACCCCCAAACTAGCAATATAACACATTTTTCTTTTCACAAGCTCCTTTCTTGATATTCTCCTAGCTTTTAGCTATGTTATATTTGTTGATGACTTTTCTTGTAAATGCTAGATATTTTTCATGCAGAAAAAGGATCAAACCTTCACAAAGTTTTGTGAGTTTAAAAAATTGGTGGAGAAAAAGTCAGGAAAGAAGGTTAAATCTCTACATAGTGGTAATGATCATGAGTATGTCTCAAATGAGTTTAAGAAATTTTGTGTAGCAGAAGGGATTAAATGAGAGTTGACGACACCCCATAACCCTCAGCAGAATGTGGTGGCTGAGAGGAAGAACAAAAGCATAGTAGGGGAAATGAGGGAGATGTTGCATGATCGCGGCCTACTACTACACTTGTGGGTTGAAGTATGCAACACATCGATTTATGTTCAGAACCATAGCCCACATCAGATACTTGAGATGAAGACACCAAAGGAGGCTTATTCCGATAAGAGGCCAGATGTTGGTCACTTTAGGATTTTTGGGTCATTGGTATATTTCCATGTGACCAAAGATGCACAAAAGAATCTTGAGCTAACAATAGAGTTGGGGATATTTTTAGGGTACACTGATACACCTCACAACTATTGGGTGTACTTGTCGACCAGCAGGATGACAATGGTTTGCAGGGATGTCAGATTCGATGAGGAGAAGGCCATGAGATTTCCCCTTGAAAGGGAGATTGACCTACATGCAGATGAGGATATTTTATCTCCTAAGGCCGAGGAGCCTTAGATTGATCTTGAGTAGCCACATGCAAAAGATATGGAAGTGGAGATATCCACTTTGGTAGAGTCTTCCAGAGAGAGAAGAAAGCGCACTAGAGAGGCTGACAGATTGTTGGATGATGCATGGGAGAATGTGGGAGCACCCACTTCTCAATGCAAGCAGAGGAGGTCACCTGAGAGGTACGCTAGATACATGGATCTTATGGGCGAATGTGTTGTTACATAGAAGTCTTCCATTAAGGAAGTAGTGCAACAGTCAGTTTGGGTTGATGCCATGGTGGAGGAGTATGACTCCATAGTCTGTAACAGTGTTTGGGATGTGGTCCTAAGACTGAAGGACAAGTATGTGGTGAGCTCCCGTTGGATTTACAAGGTAAAGTAAGCTGTAGATGGGAGTGTGGAGAAGCATAAGGTTAGATTTGCGACCCATGGATTTTCATAGGTAGAGGGGATTGACTATGATGAGACCTAATCTCCTGTTGCAAGCTACTCATCGATCATATCTATATTGTCACTATCAGTGCAGATGGGTTGGAAGATACATCATTTGGATGTGAAGACAACCTTCCTTAATGGCATGATTGAGGAAGAGGTGTACATAGAGCAACCTGAAGGTTTTGAGACATTTGACCATGAGTCACATGTGTGTCGGCTCAAGAGAGCATTGTATGGGTTGAAGCAAGCACACCATGCTTGGTACACCAGGATAGATAGCTACTTCACTGGGTTGGGCTTCACAAAGAGTGAAGAGGATGCAAACGTCTACCACATAGTGGTGTAATGTAAACTATAAATCACTTACTTTATGTTGATGATCTCATACTGACAAGTGATGATTAGCTGATAAAATATTGCAAGGAGCACCTTGCAAGAGAGTTTGAGATGAAGAACATGGGGCTCATGAATTACTTTATTAGCATGGAGGTATGGTAGGGAGATGGGGAGTTGTTTGTGTCTCAGGGAAAGTATGCCAACGAGATACTCAGGAGATTCCTCATGGAGAGAAACAAACCCATGGAGACTCCTTTAGAAGGTAACTAGAGGAAGGAGGATGCTACTTTAGGGGAAGTAGTGGAAGCTACTATTTATAGACAGTTTGTGGGTTCACTCATCTACTTGGTGAATGCATGAATGGATATGTGGTATGCAGTTAACCAACTTAGTCAAGCGATGGTTAGGCCTACCAAGCTATATTGGAAGTTGACAAAGAATGTGTTGAGAGAATGTGTTGAGATACCTTAGGGGCACTTCATAGTATGGATTATGGTACATATGGATAGAGGGAGTGAATCTTCAAGGCTTCACCGATGCAAATTGGGTAGGGATTCCATCCAAATGGAAAAGAACATCAGGAGGGACCTTCAGTATTGGGTCAACAATAGTTTCTTGGTATAGTAGGAAATAGAGATCGGTTGCACTCAGGTCGGCATATGCAGAGTACATGGCTGTGAGTTAGGTAGCATGTGAGGCCATATGGATGAGGAAGATCTTGATTGGCTTGTTTGGTCAGTAGATGGATCCAGCTATGATTTACTGCAATAATTAGAGTTGTATCAAGCTCTCTAAAAATCCATTTTTTCATGATCGCTCCAAACATATTGATATCTAATATCATCATCTCAGAGATTATGTATTGAGGTGAATTCTGTTGTTAGAGTACATTACCATGAAGGAGCAAGATGCTAACATTTTGATAAAGGAATTGTTAATATGTAAATTCTAGTTTCACAGAGATAGGATTGGGGTAGCTGATAATCCCTTTCTTGTTAAAAGGGAGTGTTGAGAAATGGCAATAAGAAATTCCAGTTTAATTTGTCCTTGAATTAAACTAAGAATTAAAATCGAATTCTATTCTCATAGCAACTTGTAAATAGTTAATTAAGTTTAATTAACTTAATTAGATTAGGAATTTCGAGTTGGAAGTCTTTCTGTAGTCATATATATGTTCTCCCTAAGTATTGCAAGTCTAGTATTTAAATTGAGTTGGAAATTAGATCACTTAGTTTACTGAGTTAAGTTTAGTTAAGGTAGTTCTAATTTTTTTTGGAACTAATAGAGGACTAACAGTGAGTTGGTGGACTAATGCATTCACTACTGCTACTCTAGTTAACTAAAGATTCCCTTGTGAGAAACTCATGCATGTCAATTCAGGGAATGGCCCAGTTGAGACTATAGAGCAGGGACAATGTACTATCAATGGTATTATTTACTAGAGTGTAAATATCGTGCATGCATCAGATATTGATCCTATGTTTGGATTGCACGGTTTTGGAAGCATGAATTACCTTTAAATACAGGCTCTTCATCCTAGGAATTAATGCAAGAGAATATGGGCTTGGAGAGATGCAGAATTGGCTAATTGTTGGGCCTTGGCCAAGAGCTAGCTTGTGAGCTGAGAGAGTTGAGCATACTTGTGCGAAATGTTTCTAGTGAGAACATGCTTTGTATCTTCAATGATAGTTATGATATATGCAATACAGATAACAAGGTTTGGATCAGTGGCTATCCCGAGATACATCTTGTGTTATATGCCATTCATTTGTCTTCTTCTTGTTCATATTATTTTCATCGGTCTATTGGCTTCCGTTGGTTGAAAGTAGAAGTAGATTCTTGTCCTATGATTTAGTACATTGCATGAGCTTGTGAATCTACATTATTTTCCCATTGTTGTGGAATATTCTGTGAGATACTAGAAAGAGATTTCCTTGTTTGTTGGTTGTAACGGTCGTTGCATCCATTGTGGACTATTCTGCTAAATGTTAGATGGATTATTTTGGATCATGTGTCTCTCTTCCTAGGTGGTACTATCACCCCTCACTTAGAAGCTCACTTTTCTCCCCCCTTCGCAGTAGAAGAACCTTGACTTAGTTTCAACTACACACTCACTAGGCATAACTCCCTTTCTTTTCAAAGACACCATTGCATCACTCTCTTGTGTTGACAACTAGACCCAAGGCAAATCTTTAAGGATTCGGAAACCAGACCTTTATAGCGGATGGGACTCCTACACCAAACAATGTGAGGTCTAATTCAGACTTCATGTCGAGGAGATCCCCTAAATGTTGGTGGGTCTAGCACCATCAACATTTCTAGTGCTAGAAGGGCAGCCAGTATTTTATGGGTCATAGAACCACTGACCCCATAATTCCATCTTTTGGTCAAGGCAACAACATTCATTCCACCTCGCCTACTCTTTATTCAGAATTTGGTGAATCTTCACAGCCTAGGCCTAAATTTGAAATTCCATACACTCATATTTGGGCCATCTGCCCCATCACCCATCAATTTGAAAAAGTTATGGGATTGGTTACAGGAGTAATCAGTCTTATTCTCCAAATAAGAACAAGACCACCTCCATAGGGATGGTAGTTTTGACTATCGAAGATGTGGTTCTTGCCACTCTTGAAGAATTAGAAGACTCCATTGAAAGGGAAGAAGAGCCCCCACTCTTTCACGGTGGCGACGAAGACAACACTCTACTCTCGAGTGCAACATTCAGTGGGATGGGCAGAGAAGAAGAAGAAGAGGAAGAAGAGCCATCAGACTTTGATAAAGAGAAGAAGGATGGTGAAGAAGAAGACATGGTAGACCAAAATCTAGATTGGATGACTCGGGGTCCACGCACACTTCCAGATATCCTGCACAATATTCCAAGGCATTTGGAGAATATTTTAACAAAGTATGACCCTGATAACACAGTAAAGGATGAAGACCATCTCGATAAATTTTACCTACATCTGCAAACACTTGAGGTACGTTATGACGATGTTGCATGTATAATTTTCCCATGTACGTTAGATGGTAGAGAAGCTATATGGTATCACAACCTTCCTCCAAATTCCATCAAGAATTGGAGAGGGTTCAAGAAGATCTTCCTTTAAAAATTTGTTGATGATAAGACCCACGCCATGTTATCAAAAGAGCTCGGTAATATTAAGATGTAGAAAAAGGAAAAAGTGAAAGAATTCAACTAGAGGTTCAACCACATCTTCAACAAATTTCTAGAAAACACAAAACCTCATGATTCCATCACCATAGATTACTACACTTCTGCCTCACCAACAAGTGTTGCGTAGTTTGTGAAGTGAACTGCAAAACAGACATTGACAGAAATTTACAAAGAGGCTATCGATGAATAGAATGACTTGTACGATATTGGAGTCATCTCACATGATGAACCAACAAAAGACTCTAAGGACATGGGTAAGAGGTCTCAAGTCTCTATGAGCAAGGCTAAAGAGAAAGAACCAACTAATATTAAAAGCCTGACTCGTTTGGTCAAGTCTCTGTCCACTGAAATGGCAGAAATCAAACACAGGACAAGAAAGAACATCATGAGAAGCAAGCATCCCAATTTTAGCCTATTCATAAGGATTGCAGTTTCTAGCAGTGGCAATAACTAGCTGGCAAAGTCTACACAAATTTCCATTGTTATCCTAAACATTGAGACGATGGGCACAAATCAATATTGCATGTTTCATCAAGAACATCATTCATAAAAGACGTGCCCACAATGGAATAAAGTTATGAGCATGATGGCTATGCAACTTTTTGATTCAGTCATGGCTGAAGAGAAGACTGAGCCTACTGAAGGAAAGGAAGAAGCTACTGCAGTTAAAGAAGCTCCAAGTGTTGGGCATGTAGTGAACATGTTTAATTGTATTCTCACAACTGAAAAGAGTAATGCCAATAATCAACCTTCGAGTGACAACCTGACCCAGAAGTAGAACAACCAGTACAACTTAAGAATCCAAGGGCCAGCCACCACAATTGAGTTGTCAAAGTATAAATTCCAAGAAAATATGTTAAGAAAAATCAACCCACCGACTAACTCAGCGTATAACACTCAGAGAAAGTATGGGAAAGTAGTCCCAACAAAAAGTGTTTCCGACAGTAGTAATAATAGAAGCATCCCTCCGGAAGCCAAAAACCAAGTTCTATCCCCGGACACCTCAGTCAGTCTTCCCGTTGTGGATTATAACATTGTTGATGATATGAAGAAGGTTTGCATGAACACCTCCATGTTTGAACTAACAAAGGTCACGAGCTAGAAGGACATGCTTCTACGAGAACTTGGGAAAACCTCTACAGGTAACACTACCTCTTCGAACAAGGGATCTAGTAAGTCTCTTGATACTCTTGCATATGTACTTAATGCACTTATGATGGATGTGAATACACTTTGCCCGAAATTCTTGTTAACTTTCGAAATCTTAAATTTCAATGTACACAATTTCTTGGTTGATTCTGGTGCATTCGTGAACATCATGCCATTATTTGTTGCCAAGAAAATCAATGCTAAAAGGGAAAAGACAGATGCACATATTATTCAGCTGGATGGGAATCATGTCTAAGAAATTGGTGAGCTCAGAGATGTCATCATCTGCTTATCATCTCATGGACGAGTCCACCAATGTATCAACATAGTGATTATGGACATTCCAGAAGCATACAGAGTGTTGTTGAGCAGAGATTGGTCTAGTAAGGTACAAGGGTGCTTTTCCACAGACTCGTCACACCTATGTCTTCCATACAGGGGAAAAAATAATCAGATCAGGATAGAATCACAAAGATATATGAAGCACACTGTCACTCCCTTGAATGGGCATAATGAACCAATGGATTTTGCATAATTAATTTTTGGAAATTACTTTCTTGAAACTCAACTAGGGTGTTATCTTGCACAACCATCCCCAGTTCCACTAGACACATAGTTGGATCTCCTTCCTTCTCTAACTAGCGAGAATAAACTTTGTATAGTTAGTAGTAGTTGTAGTAGTACTAGTGTACTTCACAGTCCCTGTAGATATGATGTTTGGACTATGTACTTCAATGGTTCTAAAACGCAAGAGGGCTATGGAGATGGTTTCATTTTAATAGACCCATTGTAGAGAAAAAAATTGATCTCTAGCCGATTGGAATTTGAGTGCGCAAACAAGACTAAAGAGCACAAAGCACTCATCTTGGGCTTACAAAAGTCCATTGACCTCAATGTTACCATCCTGAAAGTGGTAGGTGACTCAGAAATTGTGGTGCGATAGGTATGTAACACGATACATTGTGTGTCACCTCATCTTAAAAGTTATCATCAAGAGGTATGGCATATCATCTCACATTTCCAAGCTTTTAATATTATTTCTATTCCAAGAATGTGTAATGTAGCTGTAGATGCATTAGAAAACATTATTACTATGATGTCACCATCGACGGATGGTTTTTCTATTGAAATTATTTATAAATCTTTATTCCCAAATAATATCACTAGCTTACGTATTTTTGATGACGACCAACAAATACTGTATTTCATGGCAAACGCTAACATGTTCAAAGACACAATGATCAATGACGACGAGCACGAAAGGGCTTTGTAGGATGTAGCCAATGCAAGTAAAGAAAACCCCATCCCCAGGGGTGTGGTGTCATTAGAAAAGCTATATGATCTACATAACTGCTTTCGGGGACCCTTTTCAATGCCAAAAGCCATAGTTCCACTATGTCACACAAACAAATCAACTTGGGAACTGATAAGGATCTCAAATATGTCAATCTCGGTACTTGCTTCACACCACAAGAGTGACACTCTTTCATCCACTTATTCAAGAAATACCATGATGTATCTACATGGACTTACGATGAACTTAAGACATATGACATGTGAATAATCCAACATGTGACACTGATTAAGGAAGGGTACAAGCCATTCCAACATAAGTTGAGGAAAGTACATCCAACTTGAGCCTCTAATATAGAAAGAGTTGAGAAAATTTTTTGATTCTCGGATCATATAAAGAGTGTGACACTCGACATGGGTGTCAAATTTTGTCCCGTTAAGGAAGAAGTCCGGGGAGATCTGCCTGTGTGTAGATTTGCAAAATCTCAACTGCGCCTTGAACAAACACAACTACCCCATGTCATCCATGGAGCAAATACTGCAAAAAATATCAGTGTTTGAAATATTTTCTCTAATAGACGAATATTACGGATATAACCAAGTTCTAGTTGCAGACCCTCGCAGACTTAAGACAACATTCAGAACGAATTGGGGCACGTTTGCATTCCAACAAGTGTCATTTGGGTTAATCAACGTTGGTGCAACATTCCAATGTGCTACGGAAATCACCTTCTGTGGACTCATTGGAGAGAGTGTAGTGGTCTATGTTGATGGTGTAACAGTATTCTCCAAACAAAGGTCAGACCGACTACGCCACCTGAAGAATATTTTTGAGCGATGCCGCAAGTATGGGGTATCCTTGAATCTCAAGAAAAGTATCTTTGCAGTGTTTGAGGGTAATCTCTTAGGACAAATCATTGCTAAAATTGGGATCAAGGTAGACGTACACAGGGTCAGGACAATCACACAGATTCCATTCCTAATGAATAAGAAAGCCATGTAGTCTTTCTTGGGGAAGATCAACTTCCTCCACAAGTTCATCTCTGACTATGCCCTAATTGTCTAACCAATATGCGAGATGGTGAAGAAGGATGTATTTTACAAATTGGATAAAAGGGAAAAGGACACATTTTCCCGTATCAAGAAGGCTATAGCAAAAGCGCCCAAATATTGCAACCCAGACTTTGGTAAAAATTTCTTGCTCTACACTTTTACATCCGATACCTCCCTTGCTGCTATACTGTAGTATACCTAGGGGGGATAATATGGGGTACAAAGGGAGGTACGCAAGGGAATAATGTAATAATGGGATGGGCCATAGTAATAAATAAGGTGGTTAACCCGTATGATGTAAGGGACCACAAGTAGTTACCAATAATGTAATAATCCCATGGTATTAGATATATGGTATTGAAGGAACCATGGTAATGACCCATGGTATTGTATGTATGAGGCCTATATAGAGGCTAAAGACTCCCCATTGAGAGGGGTCAAGGGTTATTGTATGAACAGGCATATGGCTTGTGGAGTGATCTCCTTCCTTAAGGAGTGAATATATGGTGTTGCTCTACCTTAAGGGTTTGATCAATAAAGAAACATTTCTATCTATTTCTATCTTTTCATTTCTGGGTATATTTTTATTCTCATATATTTCTAGGTTAGATCTACAACAAGTGGTAGCAGAGCACTTTCTTGGGCAAAAGTGGAGAATTGTTTTTTGCAGGAACTTTCTGGGGCAGTGATTTTTTAGATTAGATCTGTATGTTTTGGGGTAAAATCCACAAAATCTAATTGAAAATTTGGATTCTTTGTGAAAAAATACCTGATTTCAAAAAACAAAATTGGCCAAATCGGAGTCTGGATGAAGGAGATATCGCTAATCTAAAATCAGTGGTGTTGCAGACATTTTTTCGAGGCAGCGAGTTTGTGGTGCAGATCTGTACGTTTTGGGGCAAAATCTGCAAAAACTAATTACAGATATGGATTCTTTGTGAAAAAATACTTGATTTCAAAAAAAAATCAGTCGAATCAGAGTTTGGATGAGGGAGATATTGCTGAATTAAAATCAGCTCTTTTTTCAAAATTTTTGGTGACCACGAGAGAGTTGCAACGTAGATATGAAATTCTAGTGCCTAGATCAGGATTTATATCACATGGGAAGATGCAGAATGGTCATTCCATTTCTGAAAATGGGTCATAAATATTCTGAGAAATATTGACTAAATTGTGGCCACTTTAAATTTTTTCCAAGTAAGCGATTTGTTT